>JARSSU010023877.1:0-25201 GCA_029619165.1 Eurosta solidaginis
ATAGTTTTAAGTTTATGGAGTAAGTAAAGGTTTAGATTAGGAATTATGGAATCAGTTGAAGAAAAATTGTGAGAATATTTTTGTATTGTAGTGGTTAAGATTATTGTGAAAGAATTATTATTATATACATGTATTTGTTAATAAAGTAGATGAGAAGTAAGAAAAATAGAAGAGATAGAGTTGTAGTATTAGATAAGTGTATGCGACAGAATAAAATTGGTAATAATGTTTATGTTTTTATTTGACTTCAAGCCTTAAAAAGACTAGACGATGCTGGTATTGGGAGAGAAATTACTTTAGCCAATAGAATGTTGGACTGTGAGATTCTTTTTTAGTTATGCTGAGAGTCGAACTGTAAGTGATCTTTTACTGCTTATGAGTAGTTAGCTTGCCCTTCAATCTCTCTTGGGCCTTTGAGGGAATTATTTTGTTTTTTTCCGTTAATTTTCTCATTGTATTTGTATTTAATGTAATCTGTAGAATGAAATATTATAAATGGGTCGTTTATTACCGATTCTGCGCATCGAATTTTTCGATAGATTTGGATGCTCAGAAAAAAATTTCACTACGCTAGAGACGCGACAAATTTTTTGAGCTCGAATTTCTTTTTTTTTTTTTACTTTTTTTTTGCTCTTTGATGTTTAGGTGTTTTTTCATGATTCTAGAATTTGTCGGAGATTAGTTTCCTTTAAGCTATCTGATCTTTTTCGTTGTCTTGTAAGAAAACTAAGTTTATAAAATAATGTTTATGTTTTCAAGCCCAAACGAGTGAGTGCATGTAAATGCGCCATAGAGTAGAAAAGATCACTTTTTACGGTTATGTTTTACAGCATAGTTAAAAAAGATCTCTCCACAGTCCACATGCTCTACTATATAGTTGGTAAAAGTAATGTTTCTCTCAATACCTTGCTATCATTCTATGTTGTTTGGTAAAACGTTGGTCAAAGAGAAAAGCATAATACAGAGGATTCAACCAATGTGTTAGTTGGTGTCAGAGAGTGAATAGCAAATACGCCCACATCATGCTCTTTGGTTCCTTCTATTTGTTCTTTACGTTGCTTTCTCGTGCGCGTTCTGTGTTCATGTCCTGCGCTCCCCAGGCCAAGGCTCTATCTATTTGAGCAGAGTTGCTAGATCTCAAGGCAGCGATTAAGCTGGAACCAAGAAACTGCTAGTATTTGCCAAGAGGGCGGAGTAATTTTATAACATATGTCCTGGCACTTGATAGGGGTTCTTCCGGTTGGTCGTCAAAGAAATTCTGGTAACAATATGGACACATGCAGTCTATGTGAGGTTTTTATTGACCGGTCAGTTCAACTTAACCTAACCTCTCTTCCAATTGTTGGGACGGAACCTACATGGTTTTACGCCGACTCCGAACGGCATCTGCGAGGCAGGTGATTTTTCATTAAGAAGCTTTTCAAGGCAGAAATACACTCGGAGAGTTTGCCAAATCACTGCGGGGCGAACCCGCGAAGAAAAACTTTATTACAATTGAAAGAACTTTTCTAAATTTTTGATGTTACTTTTCCCGGCAAATGAAACCGAGACATTCGGTGTGGCAGGCGAAGCACGCTTCCACCACGGCACGGCGGCCGTAAGACCACGATAGTCACTTTAAAAATCAGAAGATTGGTTCTATTGGTAATTATGACATTTATGCTGAAGATATCCCATTGCTTATCAACAATGGTTCACGTTTGTGATTTAATAAATCCTTATAGTTAAAGCTCTACGTGGATATATGGCATGAGTATTGCACTCGTATAGACTCGTGTTTAATTTTACTCGTTGAATTTTGGTTAAAATGGTAAAAAAAAATTGAAAATATTTGCTAACAAGTAAGGAAGGTTAAGTTCGGGTGTAACCGAACATTACATACTCAGTTGAGAGCTAAGGGAAAATAACCATGTAGGAAAATGAACCGAGGGAACTCCTGGAATGTGTTTGTATGACATGTGTATCAAATGAAAGGCATTAAAGAGTATTTTATGAGGGAGTGGGCCATAGTTCTATAGGTGGACGCCATTTAGGGATATCGCCATAAAGGTGGATCAGGGTTGACTCTAGAATTTGTTTGTACGATATGGGTATCAAAGAAAGGTGTTAATGAGTATTTTAAAAGGGAGTGATCCTTAGTTCCATAGGTGGACGCCGTTTCGAGATATCGCCTTAAAGGTGGACCAGGGGTGACCCTAGAATTTGTTTGTACGATATGGGTATCAAATTAAAGGTATTAATGAGGGGTTTTATAAGGAATTGGTGGTAGTTGTATAGGTGGTCGCCTTTTCGAGATATTGTCATAAAGGTGGACCAGGGGTTATGCTAGAATTTGTTTGTACAATATGGGTATCAAAAGAAAGGTGTTAATGAGTATTTTAAAAGGGAGTGGGCCTTAGTTCTATAGGTGGACGCCTTTTCGAGGTATCGCAATAAAGGTGGACCAGGGGTGACTCTAGAATGTGTTTGTACGATATGGGTATCAAATAAAGGCATTAATGAGGGTTTTAAAAGGGAGTGGTGGTAGTTGTATAGGTGGTCGCCTTTTCGAGATATCGCCATAAAGGTGAACCAGGGGTGACCCTAGAATTTGTTTGTACAATATGGGTATCAAACGAAAGGTGTTAATGAGTATTTTAAAAGGAGTGGGCCTTAGCTCTATAGGTGGACCCCCTTTCGAGGTATCGCAATAAAGGTGGACTAGAGGTGACTCTAGACTTTGTTTGTACGTTATGGGTATCAAATGAAGGTGTTAATGAGTATTTTTAAAAGGGAGTGGGCCTTCGTTCTATAGGTGGACGCCTTTCCGAGATATCGCCATAAAGGTGGACCAGGGGTGACTCAGAATGTGTTTGTACGATATTGGTATCAAACTAAAGGTATTAATGAGAGTTTTAAAAGGGAGTGGTGGTAGTTGTATATGATATCGACCAAAATGTGGACCAGGGTGACCCAGAACATCATCTGTTAGATACCGCTAATTTATTTATATATGTAATACCTGCCAAGATTTCAAGGGTTTTTTATTTCGCCCTGCAGAACGTTTTCATTTTCTTCTACTTAATATGGTAGGTGTCACAACCATTTTACAAAGTTTTTTCTAAAGTTATATTTCGCGTCAATAAACCAATCCAATTACCATGTTTCATCCCCTTTTTCGTATTTGTGGTATAGAATTCTGGAATTTTTTTCATTTTTCGTAATTTTCGATATCGAGAAAGTGGGCGTGGTCATAGTCGGATTTTGTTCATTTTTTATACCAAGATAAAGTGAGTTCAGATAAGTACGTGGGCTAAGTTTAGTAAAGATATATCGGTTTTTGCTCAAGTTATTGTGTTAACGGCCGAGCGGAAGGCTAGACGGTCGACTGTGTATAAAAACTGGGCGTGGCTTCCACCGATTTCGCCCATTTTCACAGAGAACAGTTACCGTCATAAAATCTATGCCCCTACCAAATTTCAAAAGGATTGGTAAATTTTTGTTCGACTAGTGTCCTAGACAATTAAATGAAAAAGGGCGGAGCCACGCCCATTTTGAAATTTTCTTTATTTTTGTATTTTGTTGCACCATATTATTACTGGAGTTGGATGTTGAGATAATTTACTTATATACTGTAAAGATATAAATTTTTTTCTTAAAATTTTACTTAAAAAAAATTTTTTTTAAAAGTGGGCGTGGTCCTTCTCCGATTTTGCTAATTTTTATTAAGCGTACATATAGTAATAGGAGTAACGTTCCTGCCAATTTCATCATGATATCTTCAACGACTGCCAAATTACAGCTTGCAAAACTTTTAAATTACCTTCTTTTAAAAGTGGGCGGTGCCACGCCCATTGTCCAAAATTTTCCTAATTTTCTATTTTGCGTCATAAGTTCAACTCACCTACCAAGTTACATCGCTTTATCTGTCTTTGGTAATAAATTATTGCACTTTTTCGGTTTTTCGAAATTTTCGATATCGAAAAAGTGGGTCGTGGTTATAGTCCGATATCGTTCATTTTGAATAGCGATCTGAGATGAGTGCTCAGGACCCTACATACATAATTTCATCAAGATTCCTCAAAATGTACTCAAGTTATCGTGTTAACGGTCGGACGGACGGACGGACGGACGGACATGGATCAATCAATTTTTTTTCGATCCTGATGATTTTGATATATGGAAGTCTATATCTATCTCGATTCCTTTATACCTGTACAACCAACCGTTATCCAATCAAACTTAATATACTCTGTGAGCTCTGCTCAACTGAGTATAAAAATAACAATCGTATGAGAGGAGACTCAGAGGCTGTTTTAATAGTTGGCTTCGATAATTTATTGAGTTGGAGTTTAAACTTTTTAATTTAAATATTCTCGTGAGATAGTGACTCTAATTTAAGGAAAAGATACGCCTACAATTGCCCAATTGGTGCAGACGTACATCTATGCATGCGAAGTGTCGATCAAAATACATAGTTAAACGAAATGGAAAAAAATATGTAAATATAAAGTATGATTCCCGGAGATGTCTCAATGTTTCGTTGTGAGGGATATGTGGTAAATGTTACCATCTTATACCAAAATGCTCAGGCCTGGGTCAGTATAGTGTAAAAAAATTGGAGAAATGCGAAATGCTAAGGTTTATGTGTATTGATTGTGTGCAACATGTGCATAGCGTGGTTGACAGTTTAAAAGATATGCAAGCGGTGGTGAAGCAAAATAGACAACAATTATCTGAATACAGAATGAGTTTGATAATGCACTAAGAAAACAAGTAAGGAAGGTTAAGTTCGGGTGTAACCGAACATTAGATTCTCAGTTGAGAGCTATGGTGACAATAAGGGAAAATAACCATGTAGGAAAATGAACCGAGGGAAACCCTGGAATGTGTTTGTATGACATGTCTATCAAACGAAAGGCACTAAAGAGTATTTTATGAGGGAGTGGGCCATAGTTCTATAGGTGGACGCCATTTAGGGATATCGCCACAAAGGTGGATCAGGGTTGACTCTAGAATTTTTTTGCACGATATGGATATCAAATGAAGGTGTTATGAGTATTTTAAAAGAGAGTAGTCCTTAGTTCCATAGGTGGAAGCCGTTTCGAGCTATCGTCATAAAGGTGGACCAGGGGTGACCCTAGAATTTGTTTGTACAATATGGGTATCAAAAGAAAGGTGTTACTGAGTATTTTAAAAGGGGGTGGGCCTTAGTTCTATAGGTGGACGCCTTTTCGAGGTATCGCAACTTAGACTTTGTTTGTACGATATGGGTATCAAATGAAAAGTGTTAATGAGTATTTTTAAAAGAGAGTGGGTCTTCGTTCTATAGGTGGTCGCTTTTTCGAGATATCGCCATAAAGTTGGACCAGGGGTCACTCTAGAATATATTTGTACGATATGGGTATCAAATGAAGGTGTTTATGAGTTTTTGAAAGGGCGTGTTGGCTTAGTTCTATAGGTGGACGCCTTTTCGAGATATCGCCATAAGGTGGACCAGGGGTGACTTTAGAATATGTTTGTACAATATGGGTATCAAAAGAAAGGTGTTACTGACTATTTTAAAAGGAGTGCGCCTTAGTTCTATACGTGGAAGCCGTTGCGAAATATCGCCATAAAGGTGGACCAGGGGTGACTTTAGAATGTGTTTGTACGATATGGGTATAAAATTAAGGTATTAATGAGGGTTTTAAAAGGGAATGGTGGTAGTTGTATAGGTGGTCGCCTTTTCAGAGATATCGCCATAAAGGTGGACCAGGGGTGACTCTAGAATGTGTTTGTACGATATGGGTATAAATTAAAGGTATTAATGAGGGTTTAAAATGGAGTGGTGGTAGTTGTATAGGTGGTCGCCTTTTCGAGATTGCCATAAAGGTGGACCAGGGTGACTCTAGAATGCGTTTGTACATATGGGTATCAAATGAAAAGTGTTAATGAGTATTTTTAAAGGGAGTGGGTCTTCGTTCTATACGATATGGTACGATATGGGTATCAAATGAAAGGTGTTAATGAGTTTTTTAAAAGGGCGTGGGGCTTAGTTCTATAGGTGGACGCCTTTTCGAGATATCGCCATAAAGGTGGACCAGGGGTGACTCTAGAATATGTTTGTACAATATGGGTATCAAAAGAAAGGTGTTACTGAGTATTTTAAAGGGATAGGTGGAAGCCGCTACGAATATCGTCATAAAGGTGGACCAGGGGTGACTCTAGAATGTGTTTGTACGATATGGGTATAAAATTAAAGGTGTTAATGAGGGTTTTAAAAGGGAATGGGGTAGTTGTATAGGTGGTCGCCTTTTCGAGATATCGCCATAAAGGTGGACCAGGGGTGACTCTAAAATGCTTGTACAATATGGGTATCAAATGAAAGGTGTTAATGAGTATTTTAAAAGGGAGTGGGCCTTAGTTCTATAGGTGGAAGCCGTTGCGAAATATCGCCATAAAGGTGGACCAGGGTGACTCTAGAATGTGTTTGTACGATATGGGTATAAATTAAAGGTATTAATGAGGGTTTAAAAGGGAGTGTGGTAGTTGTGTAGGTGGTCGCCTTTTCGATATATCGCCATAAAGGTGGACCAGGGGTGACTCTAGAATGCGTTTGTACAATATGGGTGTCAAATTAAAGGTATTAATGAGAATTTTAAAAAGGGAGTTGTGGTAGTTGTATATGTGAAGGCGTTTTCGAGATTTCGACCAAAATGTGGACCAGGGTGACCCAGAACATCATCTGTCGGGTACCGCTAATTTATTTATATATGTAATACCACGAAACAGTATTCCTGCCATGATTCCAAGGGCTTTCGATTTCGCCCTGCAGAACTTTTTCATTTTCTTTTACTTAATATGGTAGGTGTCACACCCATTTTACTAAGTTTTTTTCTAAAGTTATATTTTGCGTCAATAAACCAATGCAATTACCATGTTTCATCCCTTTTTTCGTATTTGGTATATAATTATAGCATTTTTTTCATTTTTCGTAATTTTCGAAATCGAAAAAGTGGGCGTGGTCATAGTCGGATTTCGGTAATTTTTTATACCAATACAAAGTGTGTTCAGATAATTATGTGAACTGAGTTTAGTAAAGATATATCGATTTTTGCTCAAGTTATCGTGTTAACGGCCGAGCGGAAGGACAGACGATCTACTGTGTATAAAAACTGGGCGTGGCTTCAACCGATTTCGCCCTTTTTCACAGAAAACAGTTACCGTCCTAGAATCTAAGCGCCTACCAAATTTCACAAGGATTGTTGAATATTTGTTCGACTTATGGCATTAAATGTATCCTAGACAATCAAATGAAAAGGGCGGAGCCACCCCATTTTGAAATTTTCTTTTATTTTTGTATTTTGTTGCACCATATCATTACTGCACATATCATTACATGTAAGATATTACATTTTTTGTAAAAATTTCACTTTAAAAAAAATTTTTTTTTAAGTGGGGCGTGGTCGTTCTCCGATTTTGCTAATTTTTATTAAGCATACATATAGTAATACAAGTAACGTTCCTGCCAAATTTCATCATGATATCTTCAACGACTGCCAAATTACAGCTTGCAAAACTTCTAAATTACCTTCTTTTAAAAGTGGGCGATGCCACGCCCATTGTCCAAAAATTTTACTTATTTTCAATTCTGTGTCATAAGTTCAACCCACCTACCAAGTTTCATCGCTTTATCCGTCTTTGGTAATGAATTATCGCACTTTTTCAATTTTTTCGAAATTTTCGATATCGAAGAAGTGGGCGTGGTTATAGTCCGATATCGTTCATTTTAAATAGCGATCTGGATGAGTGCCCAGGAACCTACATACCAAATTTCGTCAAGATACCTCAAAATTTACTCAAGTTATCGTGTTAACGGACGGACGGACGGACGGACGGACATGGCTCAATCAAATTTTTTTTCGATACTGATGATTTTGATATATGGAAGTCTATACCTATCTCGATTCCTTTATACCTGTACAACCAACCGTTATCCAATCAAAGTTAATATACTCTTTGAGCTCTGCTCAACTGAGTATAATTAAAGGAAGTGAAAGAATCAAGGTAATGCAAAAAGCGCAAGTATTATCTGAAAAAAGTGTCAACGAAGTTGCCAGAGGAATATATAGTTTTATCCAAACCCAATCCTGATGGATCTCGGGGGCGGGAGGGCGGTATGGCCAAGAAGTCACTTGTGGTCATAACAAATCGTTCCCGAGATGGTCGGGGATGCTACCGGAACGTTGTTGCTAATAAAGGTGAGCTAGAACGTCTTACGAACTTCTGAAACCACATCTGATTCTTTGTTCAGAAGCTGGTCCACAGATGAAATAACAACCAAGAGTTACAAATATCATCATATAAACCTTTACGGTGTAATTCACATAGCAGGCATACAGGGGGTGTTTTAGTATATATACATGACTCAATAGAGTAGAAAATAGTTAACAAAATAATGCTATTAACAAAAGTATTTGGTGTATAATAATAAAAATCAAAAACATCTTTCCCCAGTACCAAATTGGATTGGTTTATCATTCGCCTAGTGCGAATGATGCTGACTTTATTGCATGCCTTAACGAAATTCTAAACAACAACTGTCTTACACACGACAAGGTCATATTCATTGGGGATTACAACATAAATCTTAATGGAAAGCACGACAATAGCAAGCAATTAGTTGCCCTATTTAGGTCTTTTTCTATGGTACAAAAAATTGATGAAAAATTGAAAATGCCTTTTTAGCTAACTGGAAAGAAGATCTGAGCAGAAATAAACATATAATAGATGTTTTCCTAGACTTAAAACGTGCTTTTGAGACTATCGATCAGAATTTATTGCTAAAAAAACTTTATAGCATAGTGTTACTGAAACGGAGCGAAAATAGTTCCATGACTTTATCATGAGAGAAGTCAAGAACTGTAATTGGATCATCCCTGTCAGAAAAAAGAGAGGTGCCTCGAATAGATTGAAACTGCATATAAGCAAAACAAAATTTATGGTTATATCAAGAAGGAATTTTCAAAACAATGAATTACCACTTCTAAATATAAACAGCGAAGCAATTGACAAAGTCAGTGCTTTCAAGTATTTAGGAATCAAAATCGATTTAGTGAGCACATCGATTACACGATTGGGAAAATAGCCAAAAAGATATATTTCATGCAAAGAACCTGCAAGTATTTAAGTAGACGGTACAAGGTTATGGTTTACAGATCGATAATCGAACCTCACTTCATATATTGTCCAACATTATTCTTCATTATGAGAGATAGCCAAATTTACAAACTGCAAAAGCAACGGAACCGAGCTATGCGATTTATTCCTAGGAAACGCTATGACACACCTATCAGAGATATGCTCGCCGCTCTAAATTGGCTAAGCATTAAACAGATACTTTTTTATCCTACGATGAAGTTTATTAGAAACATAATAGAAGGCAACTTGCCTGATTATTTGAAAAGTAACATAAAATATGTAAGAAATATTCATTCCGTAAATACAAGAAGAAGGAATGATTTTAATTTACCGGCTTATAGAACAGAAGCAGACAAATGTAATTTGTACTATAAAGGACTTTAAATTCTACAATGAATTACCAAATGAAGTAACATCTAGTAACATAAGAGAATTTAAACACAAATTGTACAATTACTGTAGAATACTGCCATTCTAGTGCAAGGTGGGCAAACTTTCGAATCACCCATAGCATTGCATACATCCCGAGTACTCTACGCTGGCACTAGGAAGCTTTCCCACGTATGCAAAAAGTAGCCGAAGCGCATACTGTAACGCATCACTCAACCTAATAAGTGCATCGCCGTTCAGATGTTGCCTTCGCACTTTAAATACGTTAACAGCGTCAGATACAACTGGTACAATCCTTGCGTTGGTGTCATTCGTCTGCTACCTATCTCTCACTCCATTTGGGCAGTCAATAGACTCATATAAATAACTTAATTTAGATTATTTATTTAATTACTATATATAGATATAAGCTAGGCTTAGTATAAGCTGTAAGAAGAAATAAATAATAAAATAATAATAATTAACGTACCGGTTCTGCATCCGGCGAAGGACCATCAACATCGATAACACTCCCGAAAATTATTGAAGCAATAAGCATTGAGTATATAAAATGTGTAATGAACTAAAGAAGAATTGTCAACAGCGTTGAAGCCAAACATCTAATGCAAATGTTACGAAAAGTGATAAAACAAAAAAGTAGCGTTGCCAGATATAAGAAAAACCCATCCCTTAATAGTTAAACCGAGTGAAAATCTTTTAATGTAATGCTGGAGTAGAAAATAAAATTACAGCGCTGACCGGGAGTTACCAGTTCTCCATAAAAGAAAGCTAAAGCTTTATAACGTTGCCAGAAACACTGGATACTCGGATGAATATTATGTAATTAAAAAATTATACAAATGTATAATTAATTATAAGAAGAAGAAATACATGGAAGACAGAGTGCTTTACAATGACGGAACATGAAACGGGTGTAGTGCCTAAAAGACCTTGCAGAGCTAACGGATAATAAAAAACATATCACGAAAATTGTAATTAATTAACAAATTGCCACGATGTACATTGGTAACTTTTACAAACATATAACAAATGAGTCCTTAAAAAATGGCATTGTCCCTAATTGCTGGAAAGTGTCTACAATAGTTCCTGTGGAAAAGGTAAAAAGCACTGTGAAATCAGAGGAGCTACGCTTCTTCAAAACGTTACCTTCAGATGACAAAATTATGGAGTAGTGAAAAATCAGCTTGTGGCACACCTAGATAAACACAGAGTAATTGTACAATAACAATCAGGATTCAGAAAACGCCATTGTTGCGAAACGGCTCTAAACATGGTGAATACAGAAAGAAAAGAGGGTATATCAGGCAAATAAGTTGTGTTGGGGTTAAATCTTTGAATCGTTCAGATCACTACTGACATACTGTCGTCCATAGTAAAATATATTAACTGAAATTAGAACAAAATAGATTTTATTGGCGCGTATGTCCAGCGCAGAAATCTGATTGTTATTTATTGATGAAATTCATTTCTATTTATACAAAAGTTCTTAACCTATACATACATACTTACATTAATATTTACATACTAGAGGTGCATGACTTAATAATGAGAAATGGTTTGTCAGCAATTTATTATATTGACCTACATATTGTCAATACGATCCGCGCTTGAGCAGTTTGGTATGACGCATCAATATATTGGGCGATTGGGCAAATGCGAATGAGCTCTTGGTGGTTATCTGGGTCAATTAGATATAAACGTTTGTTTGTAACTATATTTGTAACGTTAAGCGTGTTTGAAGTGAGGTGAATTCCACGCAATATTACAATAAAAAAAAGCAGTAAAGTGTGAAAAGTAAAATCAAAGAAATAAGAAGTGCGTGTTCACCTTGTTTTACCTAAATAAATAGTTTTACTTGGTACACAACAAAAAGTTGTTCTGGTTCATAATTCTTTTCGGAGCCCGTAATTTGATGCGAACTTTCTTCTTGTGTTCAGGCCGAAGCCTAAATTCCTATTAACTCCCGCCACCCTAATATCACTACGTTACCGACTTCTAGTTCGCCCACATGAATGTACCTATATGTATGTGTACATATGTAGGTTATGTTGTCCGTACACATATACATAAAACCGGAGACTTTTCCCGCTGTTCAACGGTTGTCCTCGATAAGGCAACCGTCTACTTTTCCAGCGATTGTCGAGGGAACCACTGCAATCAACGTCCGAGGAGCCCCGACACATCTCACTTTTTTCAAGGTAAATAAATTTTTCCAATTATAATTTTCACTGCAATAAAAGCCATATTATAACGAGCAATATCTCGCTTCTAATTTTCTTCTTCCATTAGACGTTGCCTAATTACAATTGTGGTGCCTCCACTCTCTTGCCGAGTTGCGACATACCTCAATTGTTCATTTGCCAAAACGCAAAAGCATTAATGCAGATGACGCATATTGCGAAAAACTGTACAAAGGAACAACAAAAAGAAATAAAGATGGGAGGTACATCGTATCTCTCCCGTTCAAGCAAGGGTACTCAGAAGAATTAAGGTTAGGAGGCTCCCTTAGGCGCGCATGTTCGCAATATTTTCGAAAGGAGTCTCGATTAATAAAAAATCTGTATTTAGGGAAAGAATATATGAGGGTACTGTCGGAATATGAAACGCTCGGACGCATGCAAAAAATCAACAGTATAGTAGCGGCAGATGACACGAATAATTACTTTCTGCCACACCACGCCGTTGTCAAGGCAGAAAGTATATCGACAAAAGTCCGAGTTGTTTTCAATGCCTCAATCCCGACGGCTAATGGCACCAGTCTAAACGACATTTTCCTCCCTGACCCTGTACTTTAGGCAGATCTCCCTATTCTTATTCTTCGTTGGAGACTCTATCGATACGTCTTCAACAGTGACATAGATAAAATGTTTAGGCAAATTTGTATGGACGCCAACCATACCATTGTTTTCCGAAAAGACATTAGTGAACCAATAGGCCTCTACGAATTAAAGACTGTAACTTTCGGAGTTATCTGCGCTCCATACCTTGCCATCAGAACGCTTTTACAGCTCGATGACGACGTTAAAAATTCTCATCCAACAGCATCTAGCATCCTGCGAGAATGCACGTACGTAGATGACGTGTTAGCCGGAGGACACACCATCGCATCGAGCATTAAGGCGAGGGATGAAATCCGACAGGTTTTTCAGTCAGCGGGCTTTCCTCTTCTTAAATGGACATCAAACTCGGAAGCAGTTCTCAAAGACATCCTGAAAACTGATCGACTAAGTTAAGACTTTCTGGCGTTCGAAGACACCAGCACACAGTGTTTCGTGTAGAACAAGCTAGCTGGACAAAAACAAAGTTCTTATTCCAAGAAAAGTGTAATGAGAAATGAAAGAAAACAAACAAAATTACGGGATTTTTGCTTTTTTTTCATATTTTTGCTCATATATATTGAGTAATTGAAGTAAGAAGGCAGGAGTGGCCGTAAAATGCATTGATTAATTTGCAAAATTCTTGTTGAATATTAAGCTTAATATTTCTTTTAAGTGAACACTTTTATATAATTTTTTTGATGGATTCTAAGCTCGAAGGTAAGTAAAATTTTTTAATAGTAATTCTTTCGCAATTAGAGTATTTTCAATATATTTAACATTCCGTTATTAAGAAGAAAAGGTATTTTTTCTCTATATTTTTAATTTTAGGGACAAAAAAGTTACATACATCCGCGGACACCCGGGCTAAATTTTACATATGTTATAGTCGCAAGTATTCTCTAATAGTCGAAAGAAAAACCATTGCGAATTCTTTGCACATCTATTTTTAATTTTTTTTATTTGTAGATTTAGTTATCTCTACATATAAAATAGGATGTGTGTACGTACCAGCTCCGACGATATATTTTAACCTTTAAAGCTGATCTACAAACGGCAAAACCAATTCCCAGGTACAGGGAACAAACACGTAGCCATAAAACACACAAAAAAAAAGCTTTTGGGTCCATATTTCACATTTACAATAACGGTGGATTCAAAGTTGCCATCAGACCAAACAACCACTTCTTCAGGTAACCCCGGCCCCGGAAGACGAAAGAAGGACTTTGTTAGGTGCAGTGAAAAAACCAAACGGCGTCGAGTTGATGACCTCTTGCAACCTAGAATTCCTGGTGGGTTACTTTATGCGCCAGAAGTATCAACGCGTATGTCCGGCAACAGAAATGTTGCTAACATTATAAAAAAACCACAGGAAACCACTCAAATATCCGGCAAAAAGATGACATGTGAGCCAGATGCAAGATGCTTGAGCAATGTAGAAGCTTTAGCATATTACGTAGATAGCAAGTCGACGACTCATGGGTACAAAACGACTCGGAAGTGGAGTATCAAGGCAGGCCATAAGGTTTATCCATCATTTTATAGTCTAAGAAAAGCTAAGGCAGAATGATACCCAAATGAGATGGATGTGGGTGAAACACGTGGGGAAATTAAAGTCCAGTCCGTATTAGATAAAACTGTTGAGCGTCTACAAACTTGACGTATACTTTAATCAGCAAGTGGGGTTGCGATGGAAGCTCTGGCCATAGCACATATAAGCAAAAGTTTACATGCAGCTCTGACACTGATGAGTTTTTGTTTATATTTTCTTTCGTTCCTCTTCAATTACAGGATAAAAAAGGTAACATTGTTTGGCAGAATCCTCGACCTTCTTCTACCATGTATTGTCGTCCAATTAAATTTATTTTTTCTAAAGAAACAAACGATTTTATTGTTTTGAAACGAACAAAGTTTTAGAGGAGATAAATGCGTTGTTGCCAACAAAGTACATGCTCGAAGAATACGAAGTTTCCGTAAATCACAATATGCTTCCAACAATGATTGACGGAAAAGTTTGCAATGCTTTGACTGAAACTTCTTCCGCACAAAAGTGTTATATTTGTGGTGCCACTCCAAATGATATGAATAATGAGTTACGGGACTTTACGCCTAACCGAGATAATCTTGGTTTTGGTTTGTCTACTCTCCATGCATGGATAAGATGTTTTGAATGCTTGCTTCACATAAGTTATCGCCTCGAAGTAAAAAAATGGCAGCTTAGGAATGAGGCAGATAAAGAGAGTGTAAAGCTACGTTCCAACGAAATCCAGAATAAATTTAAAAGTGTACTTGGATTGATAGTAGATAAACCAAAACCAGGTTTCGGCAATACCAATGACGGCAAAACTGCTCGTAGTGCTGAGATTACGGGATTGGATGTAACGCTCATCAAAAGATTCGACACTCTCCTTCGCGCATTAGCATCTGGATACAATATAAATATCCAAAGATTTGAAAAATGTGCGGTCGAGACTAAAAAACTAATCATAAATCTCTATCCATGGTTTAATATGCCTGTTACAGTTCATAAAATCTTAGTGCATAGTACGGATATTATAAAATCAGCAATTTTACCTATTGGTCAACTTTCTGAGGAAGCACAGGAAGCCCGTAACAAAGATTTGAGACGATTCAGGGATGTTAACACACAAAAGCAGTCGCGTTAAGCCACGAATAGAGATCTTATGAATATGTTGTTTATAACATCGGATCCTTTAGTTAACAGTTTTAGGGAGATACCTAAGAAAAAATTTAAAAGTCTGACTTCAGAAGTCTTAAATTTACTGTCCCACGATAATGTTGAGGAGTCAATAAATACCCCAGTTGTTTCAAGCTTTCACAGCAGTATTGCTGATGCTCATGACTATTCCACAAGTGACTCATCGAATGAAAGTGATGATACCGAATAATAACATAATTATAAAAGATAACCTACCCTACAACTTTTTGTTGGATCAGGTTTTATTTAATTTAAATCTGTTGTCTTTTCTACTTTGTATGATACTTTACTTTAAAGTTTTTGTAATAAGTAATTTTGACATAATTAATTTAATTATTTACATTGTTATTATTATTATTGTAATTCACTTTTACATTCCTGACTGGTACTATAAAATAATTTTGTAAAAATTGTAGTGCCAGGATAAATACTCAAATAAATACAAAATATGTATGTACATATGTATAGTCACTCACATAAATAAGTAGACACCCCTTTTTGAACAATTCTTACAATTTTCGCTTTCGCAAATTTATTTTAACTAATTTCACATAAGAAAATTTGTCACGATCTATAACAAAAAATAAATTATATATACAAAATGTTTGAAAAATTCGACGAATTTTCATAAAAAATTTTAATTTTTTTTCGGAATTTTTTATAGTATTGAGATTTTTAGTCCATTCAATTTAAGTACAATAAAGTAATATTCTTAAGTCCTTTAAATTTTTTTGGATCTATGTCACTTATTCACATGAGTTACTGTATATGAAATAAGCAAATATATGCATATGAAGTAAAATTTTGGAAAACAATAAAAAAAGAACATATGGCTGAAAAAAATGACGTAGTTGTAATAAATGACTGCATATGAAATGGAAAATCTCATAAAATAATTTTGTCCAGCTAGCTTGTTCTACACGAAACACTGTGAGACGGCCTAAAAGAAGATAAGTGAAGCCATCTATATCGCACGAAAACATCCAAATCAGCATTCACATTAGTACCAATAACAACATTATATGGCTTATCAGCGTTTGATTTAAGCATATGTGTGCATATGAAGTAAAATTTTGGAAAAAAATAAAAAAAAGAACATATGGCTGAAAAAAATGACGTAGTTATAATAAATGACTGCATATGAAAAGGAAAAAATTCCATAAAATAATTTTGTCCAGCTAGCTTGTCCTACACGAAACACTGCGCAGCAGCGTGAATTGGCATTGGGCATAAGATAGAATGTTCACTCTGATCTCTTTTATTTTAAAGCAGGACCACTGGGGGATCCGGAAAATTTAATTTTAATCGAGAAATATTGTCAGCCATCGCCAAGCTTTTCGAAGCATTAGGGTGGCTCGCCCCAATGGTCATAGCGGCAAAAATATTAATGCAGAATATTTGGTTAGAAGGTGCCGTGCGGTACGAGCCTGTCTCACCAACTACCTTAGAACGGTGGAAAAACTTCACCCAACACTATGGCGAAATAAATAACATTAGAATACCGCGGTAGGTAAATTTTTCGCCGGAAGACGACATAGAAATCCACGGCAATCAGGTTTTCATAAATTTACTTCTAGCAAAAACCAGAGTAGCTCTAATGAAAACCATCTCGCTACCACGTTTAGAACTCTGCGGCGCCATCCTGCTCGCAGAAATCATGGAATCGATATTCCGAAACATTAATTTGGGACCGGCAAAAGTTCACCTCTTCACACCTCTTCAACCACCGTTCTCGCATGGATACGAAAGCCGACCTGTTCTTGGTCCTGGTTCGTCGCACACCAAATCACTAAGATCATCGACATGGTCGGTAGCGAGGACTGGCTTCACGTGGACTCGGAATCTAATCCAGCGGATCTAGGAAGCAGAGGACTACTTGCGTCAGATTTGACCAACAATTCGTTGTGGTGGCAGGGTCCTTCTTGGCTAGAAGAAGACAATTCTCACTGGCCAGCACAAGACGCCGATTACAACACGTCAGTTGAGGAAAAGAGGGCACAATCATATGCCACGACAAGGGTAGATCATATAGATATTCTCGAACGATTTTAAAATTTACCCAGGGTTTTGAAAGTCCTATCCTATGTTAGGAGATTCTATAAAAGAACGCATCCTAAAACTAAAGCAATGTTCCACGAAAAGTCGTGCATAATCTCAGCCGATGAGATTAAGGCAACGACTCAAGCATTAATAAGAGTCTGCCAGAAACAATTCTACGGTACAGAATATTTAAAAGTGAAAAATAGGGAACCTATTGATCGCAAGAGTGAAATACTGCCACTCAACCCATACGTCAACAAAAATGATATTATTAGAACAGGGGGGCGTGTAGGGGCTTCAAAAGACATGTCATACAACGAGCGTCATCCGATCGTATTACCTTACAATTGCAGGCTATCTCGCCTTACAGTCATGATGATTCATCATTATTCACTTCATGGCGGTAACCAGCTCATGCTACGTCTTATCCGATCCCAATATTGGATTCCAAATGTCAAGACCATGATCGAAGCCATCATCCACAATTGCAAAACCTGCATTATTCACCGAAAGCAGGCGCAGTCCCCACTTATGGGAACCTTTCCCTGCGAACGTAATACTTTTACCCGCGCGTTCACCAACATCGGGGTATACTTTGCGGGGCCTTTCGAAATCAAAAGTTACCGCGGCAGGGTCGACTGTCCAGAGGCTACATGTGCCTTTTTGTCTGTTTCACCACCAAGGCAATCCACCTAGAAGCCACTAGTGACCTGTGCACCCCATGCTTTCTCGCAGCCTTTTCGCGTTTTATCGCGAGAAGAGGATGTCCGAAAAACATCTACTCCGACAATGGTACAAACTTTCTCGGAGTGCAAGATCTTTACGATCCGAATTTAAAGCCTTTCTGGCAGAAAGCCGAGACAAAACAGTCTCCAAGTATAGCCATCAAGCATTAAGCTGGCATTTTATTCCCGCCGCTGTTCCACATATGGGCGGCCTGTGGAAAGCGGGAGTGAAGAGCTTCAAAAGCCACTTCAAGAAGATCGCGTCTCCCCATAAGTACACCACGTAGGAGTTCCAAACACTTTTGTGCAGGATTGAGGCGACCATAATACCATGGGTACCCAATCCATGAGTAAGGTGATTTTACTCGAAAGGCAGCAGGGTGGACGCGGGTATCACCCTGTGGGACCCTACGCATGGTCTTTATAAAAACTGCTACCGCGGGAGCAGGAGAAGCCAGTGTGACCTGATGCACTGCATCGTACGATGCTTTGTTCTCAGGTCTCAACTCCTGTCCTGGGATGGCCCCCTTGTGGGAGCATCGCGGTTTCAAATAAGAGTTTACTATATGACACTCTCTGAGTACACTTGTTTTCCCTTGGGAACCCAAGATCCAAGGGAATTCGGTCTCTTGCTTGTCACAGCATACCCAATTTCATCGAGAAACTGACCCTGAGGGGCAGATGAAAGAGTTGGTCACATCCCATAATTGTGGCAACCGGAGAAAGATGGTGAACAAACGTATGTCTATCGTCAGCCGAAAACAATCGATAATTGTACGAGTGGGCCGGTGCTCATCTCGGCTTTTGAGATGTTTGAAGCTACTTTAGACTGCGTGCGAATAGGAGGCGTTCGCAGAATGGATGGCCACATCCAAAAAATGTGGCAGATTTAACGTTGTTAGATCATTGCAGTGTGGCGAGCTGTTGTTGCAAAGATATTGCTGAGGCGGGAAAGCCCCCCAACACAGGTCTATGGTTTAAAAGGTTGGCCACAGCCCTAAATTGTGGAAAAAAACGGAGCGCAATTGAAGAATAATGAGGAAGATTATACAACGAAGCAAGTTATTAGAAGTTGTATACCACAGTAGCAAATAACGATGAATATGTGGGCATATATAATGTAGCAAATAATGCAGAACAAAGTTGCAAATAAAACTGAATAGAACGTTTAGCTGGGTTCAGTTGCAACATTATCATAAACGCACAAGTACCTGTGACTAGCGAGATGTGTCTTGATGCGCAAGTGGTTTAGTACCATGATTAGTCAAGATGTATCTTGCGAGTGTTTGTGTCGTAAGTACTTGTCAGCATCACTGTCTGTTTTTCCGCAACAGATAGTTTTATTCACAAGGAATTATATGACGCTCTCACTCTATAGAACATTTAAGTAGCTATTCATGAGGAAAGACATTTGCGCTGATAGATTACATAGGTAGTTGGTTCACGGCGAACGGGCGTTTTTGATCATAACATGTGGTGCAAAGCGTTGGAGGGAGGTGCCGCCTTCAAGCAATGTCTGAGTAAAATCAGCTCTGTCGTCAAGAATGTATTATACATTGTTGTAACACCGCAGGACAGAAAAGGTTGGTCACATTCCTAAATTGCGGCAACACACAAATCTCAATCTGATTGACTTGTCAATTAGATATTCGAGATTATAAAATCAATGAAAGAGGGACACTGAGACAAGCACGGAACTCCCGGTGGAGTTGCCGTGCAACCGGGTGCCATTACCCGAAAATGGAAGGGGAGGGTGGATAGTCCTCCCCGGCCAAACCAAGGCTGGTGGACCTGAACACCCAGCTCACCGACTTGGTACCAACTTGTTGGGCCGAGGATCAACGGACATTGATCTGTGTTTGACACCGTGGGGTAGGTCTTCGGAGACAGGTACCCACGTTAAACACTTATCGACAGTCCTCAAAGAGGACAGCTTATCTCCCGACGAATGGAGGTTAGGTAGAGTCGTCAACGTACACCCCGGTGAAGATCCTACATTTTGAATCACCGTGTGAGGATCCTACTGGAGATTCCAACCCCCCTAAGGCACTCGACCCTTTCTATTTTTACGGCATTATTATGTACAACGCATAGCGACGCGAGGAGTCACTTTCACCCAAGTGAAACCAAATTCCTATCATATAAGAGCATTCATTAACTTCAGTGAATATCGGTGACTCCAGGTGATTGTGTTAAGTTTTTTCGTATTATATAGCGATGCAAAGTGTCACGAACACTCATTTTTGCTGTCAAAATATTCACTTGCTTCTGGGTCGCGTTTGCTTCATTCACTTGGCTTTTTTATTGTCGTTTTTTATCATTTTTGAGTAAGAAATTATTGAAATATTCCAGCCGATAAAGGTTATATTTAGAGCTTCGTTCAATGTGGATGCATATTTCGTCAAATTTTACAGGAATAAGAAAAGCGAAACCTATAAAAATTACAGCCAGGGACCCGAACTGTCCTTTGTAATAAAATCCCTTCAGAAAATTTATTGGCGGTATGGGCTAGAAGGATCAATGTGGTCATATTAAATCGTTCCCGAGATGGTCGAGCTTGTACCTTAATGGTGCTTGTTACCGGAACATACCGGATATATATCCGGTAAAGGACCATCAACATCGATAACACTCCCCGAAACCTTCGGGGAGTTTCTTTATCACTACAACAACAACAACAATGAAATGAAATGCTAACCAAACAGTTTCTGGTGAATACCCAGAAACCTGAGCATCCCAACAGACATCTGATTGATGAGGCTACACCGCCCAAAGGCTTAAAGAGTAATCTCCGTAAACATTATGAGGAAATACGGCACCTGAGAACACACGTATGAAGCAAAAGAGCACAAACAGATCCTCAGTGATATCCACAAACAGGCATCGGACCTCTATGCCAGGAATTGCCCGACAAATCCGGTACTCAAAGAAAAATTCCCAGAACTAGCAGAGGAGGAACTCACTCTCCCTAGGGAAATGCGCGTCACTCCAGCTAAACTTCGATCTGTGTACTGTAACAGGTTAAACTACCTATTCAGAATCAACCCCGACATACAACTTGAAAGAAAATTGAAGGAATTTTATAATAAAATTCGAACACAAAATATTGAAAATAAATAATTTAGAAATTTGGTAATACTCTAGAACAGGGGTCGACTACTAATAACCGCCCAACAATATCGTAAGAGGTGTCAAACGAAAATAAAAATATTAACGCGTTCAAAATTTATTAAGGAAAAACCGAAAAATTACCCCGGGTCCCTCCGAAACCGGGGGTGGCATCCATAGTATTTTTGCGCAGAACACCTTTCTGCATTGGCAGATAATTACACTGGTGGATCCACCGATGGGGTGGGATCAAAACTAAATGCGTGCAAAAGCCCTTTTGACACAAAATTTTTAGTGCACAACATTGCAACAGCCTCATAAAATTGCCAATTTCAACTGCAAATATCTACGGATATAGTTTCCGCCTCCGGATTATTGTTGTCGAGGTCAATACGCGTCTTTTGACACCTCTCTCTATATTTTTGGACACGTATTAGCAGTCGACCCCTGCTCTGGACTTTTACCAGAAATTTTGTTTTTCGTAAAAAATTTCAGCTTTTATATTATGAGAAAGAATAGGTCAAAGTTACAAACAGTGTAGCGTTAACAACTGCAACGAAGCTGTGCCTAGGGAAGCTTGAGCGCAGCCCATACGGCCATAGCTGTATGAACTTCAAGGCGCGTGGTACCAAAATTGCAGGTGTAAGGCAAGGCCGCAACAAAATCCTCAAATCGATTTCCGGCAGCACTTGGGAAAAAGATAAAGAAACATACAAAATTCAACCGCAATTGAAAAATAAACAAGCAACTGGTTTTAAAAACTTTAACAATCAGACAATCAATATTGCAATTTACACTGTTTTCTTTTTTACAATTGTCAGATGTTTCGCTGCAATATTGCATGCTCGTTGAAACGATGTTATTCCGAAAAATGTGCACTGCAAAGTTTTCCGAAATAACAAAAGTAATAAGTGGCTATACTGGGTACGTATATTTTTACTTCCTTTATTTCTTGACTTAAAGAAAACCACATTTACATTAAACATAAGTTAGAGACAATGAAATAACATTTGAAAGTGTATAAATAAAATATGGTTAATTTTCAATAAAACTGTTGGTAAGCAAAGAATGTTGTTGATATGATTGAAGAAGTAAGAACTGTGTTTTAAATTTCTTAAATGAAGTAACTTTATGAGAAGCAATTATTGACAGAATCGTTTTTGTTTTCGTTTGTCTTAATACGGTGGAATATTGGTATCTATGCATTAGGCTGCCTCCTCCATGTAATGAAGAAAATCTTATTTTTCGAATATAATTCGACATTCATGCGAGCTGGACCGACTCAGCAATACCTCCAGCAAATAACTGTCTGAATCAATATTTTTATATATTTGGCTTATATGGCATGATTAAAGTGAGGTGTAAAGCAAATACAGAGCTCAAAAATAAAAAATTGAAAGCACCTGAATGGTATGGCGGTGGAAGTGTGATGGGTTTGGGCCTACTTGGCTGCTTCTAGAGTTTGCAAAATAAATTTCTTTGATAGTACAATGAACAAAATTTTTTATTTAACCTTACGAGAAGACAACTTGTTGCGAATTGTCCCTAATTTAGGTGTACGTGATCGATTTCGCAATAACCAATACAAACACCCTTAACACATATCCAGGATTGTGTCGGGATTGTGCAGGCATGGGTAATATGGAACTGCCCACACCTCATGAATCCACTTCCACAATCTCTCGCCTTAAATTCCATTGAAAATGTGTGGTCAATTTTGGAATCGGCTACACGGCAAAGGCAGATAATAAGATTAGCGATTTAAAAACTACTCTTGTCGATGAAAGGCATAAGGTACCACCCGAAGCCGCTCAAAAACTAACTGCATCTATGGAAAATCATCTTGAAGATGTTATTTAACAAAAAGGTGGTAAAACGAGGTACTTAACTAAATAAAAAGTAG
Source organism: Eurosta solidaginis (assembly GCA_029619165.1). NCBI lineage: Eukaryota > Metazoa > Arthropoda > Insecta > Diptera > Tephritidae > Eurosta > Eurosta solidaginis. The sequence goes on from JARSSU010023877.1 coordinate 22,864, forward strand.
TTTTTTCTAAGGCAGGGCGCAGTGCACGAAATAAGCTGCGACCTTAGTTTTTGAGATAATTTTAGTTTTTATTAAATAATTGGCACAAACGTGTAAACACATGAAAATAAAGTATTTGTTCAAATATAAGCATATTTTATTAAATGTGTACATTTGAATTTTTTTGACACCGTCACTAGTTTCCTTTCTATATAGCTCAACAGTTTTGCTCTATAGCTGCACGCAATAAGTTGTGAGCCACTGTATATATATTTATTTATAGTTGTTACGCATTTAGTGGAGCTGAGCACGTAAATTTATTAAATGTTTTAAATAAAGGTATACGATTTGTGAGAAAATATTAATCAATTAGGTGTAGGATCATTTGTCAAAAAGTTCGATGATTTACAAAACATTAGTGAATTTCCCTCTCACATCGCTAAATAATGTAATTCAAATATGTATGTTTATTATATTATTTGCTAATATTGGCATACATATATACCCTTTCTTCTAGTTATTTCATCACACCGTGTACTGCAGTTTATTAAAACATCCGAAATTCCCAAATTCTGTCGGACATCGAAATGTTTTACTATATCCAAAGTAACGACAGCTAATGATTGATTCTGTTCCGTGTTGTAGCCCCTGCCAATTAGATTCGACAAACTTTTTCAAATATTTAGCTGCTAAAATTTTACTAGCCGGTGAACTGATGTCAGCTTTCTTCGAGCTCGCTCTATGTACATTTTTTTCATCTACTCTAACTCGTATTTTATTATTAGCACAGTTAAGACTTATTTTGCACAGTTGACGTGAGAAGGGTCGGTTTTAATGCACAGTGCCAAATAAAATACGGAAGAATCTCATAACTCGCTTTGAAGTCATAGTAAAATAATACTACAAGTAATTTTCTACTACAATTTTCGCTGAAGGGGATTGAATTAGTCCCCGTTTTCCTTACTTCGTAAAGGCAATCCGTCCAGATTTTTCAATTTGGGAAAAAACCTCTAGTAATTGAATCATGGTTAGTCATTCAATGAAGCAATAACGAGGTAATTGAGAACCTGAGTATTGTATGGAAAACTGAGTTCCACAAGGGATTCACTGCAGAAACCTTTTCTAACTCCCTCATTAACCTTTAATTACATTAAATCAGTTGAACAAAATGGGTCAGCTGAGGCGAATTTTGAAATTAATTCCGAACAGTTTAACAGATAAATCATTGTAGAGCACCCACGGTTCGATTTACGATTGAAACACATTGCAAGGTCTTTTTTGGAAAGCCCTATTCATGCTTACATTTAACTATGTAACTACATATGCACATACTCACATCAACTTCCAACCAAAACTGCAGTGGCTCTTCACCCATTGCGGAAATACAATTAACAAGGTAGGGCCCTGAGTCGTTTTCTCTGTAGGGCTATATTCAAAATCCGATCAACCACTTTTATCTGTGGATACGTGATCACATAAACAATAGAATGGTCGGCAGTTATTTACGTTATGACGTATTGTGGTGTTTGTCGTGCGCGGGTTCGAGTTCAATATCAACTCAGTAGGTGGGGCAAAGATGGACTTTTGCCTGTATCCAGCGTCCATTTCTGAAAAATAGAGAAAATATTATACAGAAAAATGTTTTTAATATTTGAATTCTTACAAAATTTACCAACAATTACAATTTTACGTAATCAATTTACGCCATAGACCAAATACCAGCACGTTAAGTGTACATATCGGCATATATACACGCTCATCTAGGGATAGTTTATCCCAAAGTCATCGTACCTCTTGGTTTTATTTCTCTCAAAAACACGTTGCAATATGTTCGCTTGGTTTAGGCAATTCGATCTCCGGTTAGTTGTATTCTGCAATTTCAAATTTGTCACAAGTATGTACGAGTCAATCCCTGCTTTACTAAGATCTTTAAGAGGTCTTATTACCTTTAAACCATTACCTAAAAGATCATCTTCACAAGTGACGTCTAGAGCAGCGTTATTTCCTCGTCTAAGCACAATGGATGATAGCAGATCAACTGCCAAGCTATTATTTACAGTTGGTAAGAATATAGACTTGCAGTTGAAATGCCTGCCCGCTGATGCAATCAAGTTATAATAATGTAACTTTCCAAATTAGTTGCGACGAGTGACTGTACGAATGCCATTGCAGGATTTTAAAAATGCTATCTCCTAGAATCTGTCCCAAGCGAAATACTGTGTTCTGTTTGATATCAAATGGTATTGGATTTTTTACATTTCTCACACTAAAACATATCACGTTGAGCCCGGTTTGTATATAACATGAGTATTCATCTGAATTAAAAGCCTCACTAGACAGATCGTAAACATTTATAAAA
>JARSSU010023878.1:0-94633 GCA_029619165.1 Eurosta solidaginis
CAATAGATCGAACTTCAAGCACGCTACGAGAAGGTAATGGAGTCGCAGGAATTGATGTGGACGAGTTTGTCTTTTATCCTGATTGGGGACGAAACAACAACAAAAAATTGAAGAGAAAACGAAACATCGCAGACAGTTACGAGCACAGACTTGAACCTGATATTGGCTGCATATCTGCACAAACATCGACAGTAGCTCAATGTCGTCGCAATTGGCATCCAACTGGAAGCGCAAGGGCACGTATAACAGAAATGTCATCACAAATATCCACAAATATGTCATCACAACTAGAAGAACAGAAAACTATATGTCATCTCAACTAGAAGAACAGAAGACTTATATGGTATCCCAGATGGAACACAAGAAAAACGCGTATATCCAAATGTCGTCGCAAATGTCATCTCAGCTGGATCGCAGGAGAAACCGTAATAACAGCGAGATTGAGCACAAGAGGCACGGATATCCGAAATGTCGGCTCAAATTTCAGCACGCAGATATCATCGCAGATCATCTGCTCAACTGGAAGACAAGAAGGACGTATTTCCTCGAAGTTGGAGGCGCAAGATACAAAAATTTTACAGTTTAGAAAAAAATCGAGGCCAGGTGGATGCTTTGAGAGGACGTATCGAGCAGTTGCAACTGAATCGCCCAGCAGTCTCCACTAGTAATTCAAAGGTAAAAACACCATCCTTTGACGGTTCTGTTCCTTTCCGGTCTTTAAGCTACAGTTTGAGAAGACCGCAGCAGTGACAACTGGAATGTGGAAGATAAAGTTGCCGCACTCTTCGTAGCATTGAAAGGACCACTGCGAATCTTACAGACTATTCCAGAGTACGAACGGACAGCTATGACGCATTGATGGCTGCTGTGAACGCGATACGAAGCGAACACAGGAAACAGATATTTCAAATAGAATTGCAAAACCGCTACCAAAAAGAGCAACGAGACTTTGCAGGAGTTTGCTTCGACATGAAAAGATTTGCTCATCTTGCAAATGCGGATGCACCCGTGGAATACACGGAAAGATGAAGATTCAGAGCTTTATAAATGGCATAAGGGACGTTGGAACGAAGGAGCCACATACGCGAACCCAAAGCCAACATTCGCAGAAACGGTGTCACAAGCTCTGATTCAGGAAACAGCGTCGCTTCTGTGTAAGCCAGTTTTCAAAGCACGCCGTGTGGAAGTAGAAAGGCCAAAGTGGGTAGACACTTTTGGAAGCACTGAAAGGATCTCAACAGAAGAATGCCAGAGTTATTAAATGTTTCAAATGCGGCACCCGGTCACATTGCACGTCATTGCGATCTGGTCCTAATAGTTTCCAACAATGTGGGTGGCCGTAAACGCAAGCTGGCGGAAATGAGCAAGACGTGTCGAATGTAAAGAACGAAAACTTGCCACCGCTATGAATGTCACGTGTATCTGTGTCGCAAATTGGAAGGAAATCAGCAGTCTTACCGTCAGAGGGAATGTGGATGGTAAAGAACGTGTACTGACTGTAGATACGGGCGCATCTCATTCCTTGATCGATCTGACTTGGTCAACAGGAGAGTAAAACCGTTTACCTGGAGCAAAGTTGCGTACGGTCACTGGCGAGTATAACCAAGTCAGGGAGAAGTAATATGTGAAGTATTGATTGGGAAGGTCATGGTTCTACACAAATTTGTGTTGTGGCGGAGAATTGTTGATGAAGTTATATTGGGAGTGATTTCTTGGTTGACCATGACTCAAGATCGATATGCAGAAGGGTGATGCGTTATGAGAACCAAGATGTGCCACTTAACTTTAGTTGGGAAAAAGGGTTCAGCAGTAATCGGTACTGGTGGAAGAGACTCGACGAAGGCACGAAATTCAAAGGTAAAGGTTGATGGAACAATGGGCCCAAACAAATCAAAAACCGAAGGTACCTGTGAGAGAACACTGGCATTAAAAAGCCTAAAGGACGTACTGAAACGAAGAAAGAATGCAAGGGTGGTTTCAAGCCAGACACACTACTGTTGTGAAGCGTCGGAACGATACTGATTATGCAAAGGAATCCGTCCAGCGCAGCTCTGCGAAGTAGTTTCTCATTGGTCAAGCACAGAGTGCGAGGGGAACGATCCAGATAATTAGTAAATGAACACGGGTACGACAGGAAATAATTCGAAAGGTTTCTTGGCGGGAGATTTGGTACTGTTATACAACCCTCCCGGCGAAAAGGTATCCATCCAATTTCGGTGCGTTTGGAAAGGCCGTCAAGGTTTGTGAAGAAGATCAGTGATACCATCTACCGCATACAAAGCATTGAGAAACCACGGAGTAGAAAGTGGTACTTTGGCGATGCTAGCAGCGTTAGATCGAGAGATTTGTCTGATGGGACGATCAGACTTAGGTGGAGGGCAGTGTCACGGATTTAGCATCCCTAAGCTATACCATCACTAAGGCGATGCTAAGCCTGTTATGTTCAGGTCATATGAATCAATCATGTATACACATATATAAGGACAGCCGAGAGATGTCACACACAGATGCATTACTTATACGCCTATGTGTGTGCGAGAGCCTGTAAACTACACACTCATCATACATCTGAGAGACGCTGCAAAAGTGAGAAACTGTGTAAACAAGTAGAAACGTATTATGAGAGCCTATAAACACATACGAACATAGTTGTAAGTTCTGGATATAGAAGAGCCTACGATGTATGCTGCGTAAACTATAAAGGCGGCACTAAACGAGGAAACTGGAATTTTGCAGTTTGATCTGCGACATTGTCGAAAGCAGTTACGAGTTAGGACGATATCTAGCGAGCAATAGCACTAGTTTTTGAAAGTCAGTTTCCTTTAATCTATCTAGTTGGCTATACTAAGCGATCTCGTTGCACAGTTTGAGATGTTATTGTGAAGTACTTTAATAAAGGCCATTTTGTTTCACGTATCTCAATATTGGCCTGGGTCACTTGTATATTCACATGCTGTCATGTGCCATTCGAACCTAGCTAGAGCGATTACAATAAGAGGAGTTGCAAGCAAACTTCGTTGCATATAGACTTCACCATATATCAAAATCACTCAGTATCGACACTTGATTTAGGCCATGTCTGTCGTTAACACGAGAACTTGACGTAAGCTCTGAGGTATCTGATCGGAAATTTGGTATGTACGGTGTCTGAGCACTCATCTCCAGACGCGCTGTTTAAATGAACTATATCGGACTATAGCCCGCCACTTTTCGATATCGAAAATTCCACAAACCACGAAACAAAACGCGCTAATTCATTGCCAAAGACTAAGTTAAAGCGATGAAACTTGATCAGGTGAGTTGGATCTTCTCGACGCAGAATAGAATATAGTGGATAGATTTCTGGGCACATATGGGGTGTGGCAAACCGGCCACTTTAAAAGAAGGTAATTTACAAAAAGTTCTGCAAGCTGTAATTGGCAGCCGTTGAACGATCTATATCATGATGAAAATTCCGAATTCGGCAAGGAACGTTACTACTCTACCCTCTTCTATATATATTTGACTAAATCACATTAGCAACATCGCGGATGAAGAAAGAACATGTGCCACTTTTTACATTTTAACAAGGTCAAATTTAAATAAAAATTTCAAATAGCTTTACTGTAATATAAGTAGATTATGTCACATTCACTCCAGTAATGATATGTGCAACAAAATACAAAAATAAAAGAAAATTCAAAATGGGCGTGGCTTGCCCATTTCATTTGTTTGTCTAGAATACTTTAATGCCAAAGAAGTCGAACAAAATGACCAATCTCGAAATTTAGTAGGGCATAGATTCTTGACGTAAACTGTTCTGTGAAAATGGTCGAAATCGGTTGAAGCCACGCCCATTTTTATATACAGTCACGTCTGTCTTCGCTGCGGTCTTTAACACGATAACTTGAGCAAAAACACGATATATCTTTACTAAACTTTGTCCACGTACTTGCCTGAACCCACTTATCTGGTGTAAAAAATGGCCGAATCCGACTATAACCACGCCCACTTTTTTCGATATCGAAAATTACAAAAAATGAAAAAAAAATGCCATAACTCTATACCAAATACGAAAAGGGATGAAACAGTGGTATGGTTTGGTTTAATTGACGCAAAATATAAACTTTAGAAAAAACTTTGTAAAATAGGTTTGAGACCTACCATATTAAGTAGAAGAAAATGAAAAAGTTCGCAGGGCGAAATCAACAAGCCTTAGAATCTTGGCAGGGAATACTGTTCGTGGTATTGCATATATAAATAAATAGCAGTACCCGACAGATGATTTCTAGATCCAATCATCCTGGTCCACACTAGTCGATATCGCGAAACGCCTTCACATATACACCTAAGGGCCACTCGCTTTTAAAACCCCCCATTAATACCTCTATTGATACCCATATCGCACAAAACACATAGTAGAGTACACCCCTGGTCACCTTTATGGCGATATCTGGAAAAGGCGTCCACATATAGAACTAAGGTCCACTCCCTTTAAAATACTCATTAACCACCATTCATTTGATACCCATATCGTACAACACATTCTAGAGTCAACCTGGTCCACCTTTATGGCGATATCTCGCAAACGGCGTCACTCTATAGAACTAGCCATCCCTTTAAATATACTCATAACACTTCCATTTGATGCCATATCGGACAAACACATTCTAGAGTCCACCCCTGTTCCACCTTTATGCGATATCTCGAAAAGGCGTTCACCTATAGAACTAAGATCATCCCTTTAAAAATACTCATTACACTTTCATGTTAATGCCATATCGTAAAACACATTATAGAGTCACCCTGGTCCACCTTTATGGCGATATCTCGAAACGGCGTCCACCTATGGAACTATGATGATGAATAGTTAATAGATGATAGATAAAACATAATAGGTAATAGATAATAAGACAATAATGCTAAGGTTGTGTCGTTATTTCAGTAACCCACTATCTCGCTCCAAAGCCAACTCTCGACATTGCCTAACCAACCTGTAGATCAACCCCATGGTCCGAAGAACCGATATAATGTAACTGGTGCTATTGCAGCAGTAAAAACTTGCCGGCTCGCCTGTAGAGGATCTCACAGATATAGAATCACCGCGTTTTTTCAAACACTTCAGCTCCTCCATAGGTCAATCTTGGAAAATTATTGCCTAAATAAGCGTGGTGCACGTGTTATGATATTTTTGTTGTACGACCAGCGCCGGCAAAGGTGTAGACTCTTTTGAGCACTGACTGGCCTAATTGGCATGCACAGTCAAATGCCTTTGCGTCCATTAAATCGCCGACAGTCGTTTTTCTGTGCGCTACTGGCATCAAGTATATGTAGGCCGTAAGGAAACTCCTCCGTGCTTTGAAATCACGCTGATCACAGTTTGTAGGCTTGGGCTTCACTTATGGCGCACTACTCGTCGGATGAAGAATATATATGCGTCTATATGCAGTTTTCTATATCGGGTTCCTTATCTTCCTCGTCTATCTAGCAACGAGGCGAATAGTTCACTCTATAACTCTAACTCTGTACTTTAGCGTTACCAAGTCAAGTTTATGCAGCGGTTTGCAACCCTTCTTTCAATTGCGGATATTCTGGTAGACGTTTTGCTTATTAAAAAACAATATTCTACAAGCCGCAGCAGCAGACCTGTTCGAACCCACACCCGTTCAAATACATGTTCTTAGTTCTAGCTAGAGATCTCAGTTGTTGTTCCTTTAACCGCGAGAAGATTCAGAGGTAATGGTATATATATACATATACATATATACTTTCTGGTCATTCGCATAACATGATCTAGCCAGCGTTGGTTTTTATTCGTTGCACTACCTTATATGAGCGTAAAGCCTATGCAGATCCCCATTACTACATCATTGATATCGCCATCTTATCCATTCCATATCCGGAGAACTTTTCTCTCGAACACTTCAAGATGCCGTATCATCTTCTCTCGGCACCGTCCATGATTCCGAGCGCATATTTGTACTTCCAAAGTAACAAGTATGATTAAGGGAGGTATTTTGCAAGCCCTTAACTACATAGACCTCCTTCCTCCCTCCCTCCACATCATGATAAAAACCACTACATGCGCGTGCTACGACAATTCAAGAAAGGAGGCTCTTTAATTATATTTCTCGGCGCCCTGACACCTATATTGTCCGCAGCGCAGGTGCCTGCTTAGGAGCTGTTCCTTCATGACAAACTCTTCATGTGCCACTATCGTTCCGGCCAGACGTGATAGATTGGTTCCGTGTCCTTTGGTCATGCGACATGTGTTATATGTTTTTGTGCTGACCCTGTTTTGAGTGCAGAGAAATTGATCCCCATGTAACCTTTGGAAGATCTGAGAAACCACCTGGACGGAGAGCAATTAGAAATTTGACCGAAGTGAAGAGCCTCACATAGCTATAACATCTAGAAACAGTAAGTGCCATACGTATAAACCTTAGGTTCTCATCCAATTTTACGAATATGAGGCAAGGAGTACTCCCATTAGGGAGAGAAATCAAATGCTGAACAAATAGTTTCTGTTGCATACCCAGAAACCAGCATCCAACAGACATCTGATTTAAAGAGGCCACACCTACTGTGGCTTAGAGGTCATCCCTGCCATATGAAGCAAAAAATGTGTGATCGTTCGTGCCTATTGGATGGGGAAGCACTGCTACAACAATAATATGTGTAAGATGAATAGACATTTAAGCTCATAACAAATTAAGGTCTCATTAACACTTAGAACAAGATCTTGATTATGTCACCCTCACTTAAGTTTGAGAAGTGTAGTCGCTCAAAATATATTGCACAAATAAAACTAATTAACTGCACGCTTGTACATATCATAACAATTCAAAGCTCTTTAATAAGAAGTTTCTATGGAAATGTGGAAGTTTTGTTGTTCTTATTAATTCGGTGTTTAGAATTTTGGCACACACTTCACAACTTAAGCTAAAATGGGCCGAGTGTTGTATAACTCCAACTGGAATTGAAAAGTATTTTTTATGTGTCTAATTCCTAAAAATCGAGGAAAAGTTATTGTTTATCACACGACCAAATTATGTATACTAGCGGCCAAAAAATTGAATTGTATGTCGGGATATTTCGGGATCTATTTGGGGATCCCTCCTATCATCATTTCGGGACTTTTTCGGTATCATTTTGGGACCCTTCCGGCATCATTTCTGAATGGTTCTCGGTATCCCTTCCGGATACCTTCGGGGTCATTCGTGACTTTTTCTGGATAATTGGGGACCTATCAGATTATCAGCTCATTTAGTTCTCTCTCTATTACAAAAATAAAATATGTATATGACAGAAACAAATTTTTAAACGATAACTGATAAGCAGTGTTATCGTGACTAGCCCATATATGTATTAATTTTCTCCTTGCAGACGGTTCGGCGCACAATTGTCTGATTTGGCTTTCCAGTGGACTTAGGGAAATGAACCAAATATTAATATAACACAAAAACTTTGTCATCAAAGTCTTATACAAAAAGTATAGACAAATAAAAAATTTTACAGGTATGGAAAAATCACATTTTTATTGTAACCCATTTTCCTCACATTTCCTCAAAACTTGATTATTTATTTATATAGTTAGGGTTATAATACTATGCAATGTACTCGATTTCATGGTTCGAACAAGGTTCGCGTTGTGTTTTAGAATTCGAATCTGTTTTAATTTTGTTGAGATTAAAACAGAAAAAACATAGTATTACTCTGTGTTTTTGTTTGTGTTTGTTTTTTGTGTGTGTACTTTAGTATTGCGAATCATCATTTAATTCTGGGTGATATTTAAAAACAAAAATATTCGATAATTCATATTATAAATTTACTTTTTATCTTGAATTACATTAGCAATCTAAAACAGGTTCAAATCCAGCTTGTTCGTTAGTACCAAAAGAGTAATTAAAAGCCAAAAAGTATTCAATCGGTCAATAGTCCATGAAATCTCCAAATATACATAACATACAAAACTAAAAAAAAACAAGTAAGAAGGCTAAGTTCGGTGTAACCGAACATTACATACTCAGCTGAGAGCTTTGGAGACAAATAAGGGAAAATCACCATTTAGCAAAATGAACCTAGGGTAACCCTGGTATGTGTGGTGTATGACATGTGTATCAATGAAAGGTGTTAATGATTATTAAAACGTAGTGGGGCCTTAGTTCTATAGGTGGACGCCTTTTCGAGATATCGCAATAAGGGTGGACCAGGGGTGACTCTAGAATGTGTTTGTACGATATGGGTATCAAATTAAAAAATATTAATGAGGGTTTAAAAGGGAGTAGCACTTAGTTGTATATGTGAAGGCGTTTTCGAGATATCCAGGGTTACCCAGAACATCTTCTGTCGGGTACCGCTAATTTATTTATATATGTCATACACGAACAGTATTCCTGCCAAGATTCCAAAGGGCTTTTGATTTCGCCCTGCAGAACTTTTTCATTTTCTTCTACTTAATATGGTAGGTGTCACACCCATTTACAAAGTTTTTTCTAAAGTTATATTTTGCGTCAATAAGCCAAATCAATTACCATGTTTCATTTCTTTTTCATATTTGGTACAGAATTATGGCATTTTTTACATTTTCGTAATTTTCGATATCGGAAAAAGTGGGCGTGGTCATAGTCGGATTTCGGCCATATGTTATACGAAGATAAAGTGACTTCAGATAACTACGTGAACTAAGCTTAGTAAAGATGTTCGTCATCCGATTTCGCTAATTTTTATTAGCACAACATATTAGTAATAGGAGTAACGTGCCTACCAAATGTCATCATGATATCTGCAACAAATGCCAAATTCACTGCTTGCAAAACTTTAAATTACCTTCTTAAAAGTGGGCGTTGCCACGCCCATTGTCCAAAATTTTTAGAATTTTCTATTTTGCGTCATAAGTTCAACACACCTACCAAGTTTCGTCGCTTTATCCGTCTTGGGTAATGAATTATCGCACTTTTCGGTTTTTCGAAATTTTCGATATCGAAAAAGTGTGGCGTGGTTGTAGTCCGATTTCCTTTCCATTTTAAATAGCGATCTGAGATGACAGTGCCCAGGAACCTACATACCAAATTTCATCAAGATACCTCAAAATTTACTCAAGTTATCGTGTGTTACAGGCGGACGGACAGACGATTCAGATCATTTTGATATATAGAAGTCTATATCTATCCTCTATTAGTTTATGCCGTTACGGATTACCGTTATGCGAACAAAGTTAATATACTCTGTGAGCTCTGCATAGATCACTCGCAGTATAACAATTTTTATTATTTTAAGTAAATATTGCGTTTACATATGTAGTATTATATTCGTACCCAATTAAAAATTGAGAAACTAAAATATTTAGTTTCTGTATCCATAGTCGAGGGTTTTGCGGTAGGTAGGTAGGTAGAGATTTCATTCTTCGGAACATTTCCTAATGCTTACTAGGTAATGTCGATCTCCTCGATGAAAATAAATGGGTCACAAGAACTAACAAATTATTTAAAATGTTCTCATTTGTGGCTTTACGGCTAATTTTTCTTGCAAATGGTCTCGACGATATGCTCTAAAACTATTATTTCTGACATTCAGCGGCTTTCTTCGGACATAACTTTCTAATAGAATGGAGCCAAATGAGAATGCACCATTTTTAAAATAAATGAACAGCTTCTGGCTTTGATACATATTTTTATTGAGAAAATAGTATAAAAATTATTTTAGTGAAGCCAAAATTGCTGGAAATTGGATACCTAGAATGTACATATTGCTCGTTTAGGGTATGTCGATATGAAACCCGGCTACTAAAAGTGTGTCATAACTTTTTTAAATTAGTTTTACGAAAAAATGTATATAACAAAAATATGAAAAAGATCACAGAATACGAAATGTACATTTAAAGTCCTAAGTCCCAACTTTTCAATTTCGGTCCGCTGTGCGGCGTGGGGTAAAGGGTCAGTAAATAAATAAATGCGAGGCGCTGATACCTTCCGAAGAGATTTAAGGCCGATCATTCTCTCAATTAGCGGGTTTCTTTTAATTTTTCCTACGAAATTGGTGGATGGGACCTACATGTTTTATGGCGACCCAAAACGACATCCTGCAAGGCAGATAATTTTTCACTGGAAGCTTTTTCATGACGGAAAATATTTGAGGCGCTTGCCAAATCACTGCCGAGGCGACCCGCTTAGAAAAAACACTAGGCAATAGTTAATAGACAAATAATACAAATGTGTTTCGTTGATTTAGTGCCCACCCATCTCGCTCCAAAGCACTCTCGACATCGCTAACCAACATTTATATCAACCGTGGTCCGAACAACCGATATAGCTTAACTGGAACTATCTGTAGCCAGTAATAACTTGCAGGCTCGCCTAGAAGAGGATTTTCAGAGATATGGATGTACCGCGTTTCTCAAAGACTTCAGTTCGAGAAGTGTTGTCGCTCAAAAATTATTGCACTGCTCCCAACTCTGGGTTTTGTGAAAGATACGACAGAACATATTAGCCGTTTGGAAACAATAAACGAATTAACTGCACGCTTTGTACCATATCACAACAATTAAAAAGCGCTTTAATAAGAACTTTCTATGGAAATGTTTTTTTAGAAGTTTTGTGTCTTATTAATTAGGGTTTAGAATTTGGCACACAGCTTCACCCGAAAACTTAAGCTAAAACAAGTAAGGAAGGTTAAGTCGGGTGTGAACCGAACATCACATACTCAGTTGAGAGCTATGGTGACAACATAAGGGAAAATAACCATGTAGGAAAATGAACCGATGGAAACCCTGGAATGAGTTGTACGATATGGGTATCAAATGAAAAGGTGTTAATGAGAGTTTAAAAGGGAGTGGTGGTAGTTGTATATGTGAAGGCGTTTCAAGATATCGACCAAAATGTGGACCAGGGTGACACAGAACATCATCTGTTGGAGACGCTAAATAATTTATATATGTAATACCTGCAAAGATGTAAGGGTTTTTTATTTCGCCCTGCAGAACTTTTCATTTCTTCTACTTAATATGGTAGGTGTCACAACCATTTTACAAAGTTTTTCCAAAGTTATATTTCGCGGCAATAACCATCCAATTACCATGTTTCATCCCTGTTTTCGTAGTTGGTATAGAATTATGGCATTTTTTTCATTTTTCGTAATTTCGATATCGAAAAAGTGGGCGTGGTCATAGTCGGATTTCGTTCATTTTTATACCAAGATAAAGTGCGTTCAGATAAGTACGTGAAATAAGTTCAGTAAAGAGTTTGTCGATTTTTGCTGTAGTTATCGTGTTAACGCCATGCGGAAGGACAGACGGACGACCGTGTATAAAACTGGGCGTGCTTCACCGATTTCGCCCATTTTCACAGAAACAGTTACGTCATATATCTATGCCCCTACCAAATTTTAAAAGGATGGTAAATTTTTGTTCGACTTATGGCATTAAAAATATCCTAGACAAATTAAATGAAAAAGGGCGGAGCCACGCCCATTTTGAAATTTCTTTTATTTTGTATTTTGTTGCACCATATCATTACCGGAGTTGAATGGTTGACATAATTACTTATATATACTGTAAAGATATTAAATTTTTTGTTAAATTTTACTTTAAAAAACATATAAGTGTGGGCGTGGTCCTTCTCTATTTTGCTAATTTTATTAAGCGTACATATAGTAATAGGAGTAACGTTCCTGCAAATTTCATCATGATATCTTCAACGACTGCCAAATTACAGCTTGCAAAATTTTAAATTACCTTCTTTTAAAAGGGCGGTGCCACGCCCATTGTCCAAAATTTTACCAATTTTCAATTCTACGTTATAATTCAACTCACCTAACAAATTGCATCAGTTTATCTGTCTTTGGTAATGAATATTGCACTTTTTCGTTTTTCGAAATTTTCGATCATCGAAAAAGTGGGCGTGGTGTATAGTCGATATCGTTCAGTTTAAATATGCGATCTTAGATGAGGTGCTCAGGAAACTTACATACAAATTCCATCAAGATACCTCGAAATTTACTCAGTTATCGTGTTAAACGGACGGACAGACGGACGGACATGGCTCAAACAAATTTTTTTCGATCCTGATAAAGTCTATATCTATCGCGATTCCTTTATACCTGTACAACCAACCGTTTGCAATCAAACTTAATATAGTCTGTGAGCTCTGCTCAACTGAGTATAATGAGCCGAGTAATGTATAACTCTAAACTTGGTATTGAGAAGTATTTTTATTGTGTCTAATTCCTAAGATCTGAGGGAAAAGTTATTGTTATTTTTTTCATGACCCAATTATGTATAAATAGCGCCACAAAATTAACTTTCATTCTGGACTTTTTCGGACTATTTCGGGTTTATTTGGGATCCTTCCGGCGTCATTTCTGGATGGTTTTCGGGATCCGTCCGGGATCCGTTGGTCATTTCGGAACTTTGTCGGGATCATTGGGAACCCCTTGGATGGTTTTTGGGATCCCGTCATGAGTCATCTCGGGACTATTTCGGAATCATTGGGGACGCTCAGGCAACATTTCTGCATGGTTTTCGGGTCCATACGGGATCCCGTCAGGATCATTCGGGACTTCGTCGGCATCATTTCTGGATGGTTTTGGGATCCGTCTGGGTCATTTCGGGATTTTTTCGGGATCATTTGGGGACACTTCGTGAATCATTTCTGGATGGTTTTCGGGATCCGTCAGGGTCATTTCGAGACTTTTTCGGGACTATTTCGGTATAATTTGGGCGACCCTTCAGGCATCATTTCTGCATGGTTTTCGCATCCGTCCGGGATACTGTCAGTAATTATTTCATGACTTCGTCGGGATATTTCGGGATCATTCTGAATGGATTGGGGATGCGGCTCTCGGGATCCAGTCAAGGTCATTTCGGGAATCCGTTCGGGATCCCATCACGGTCATTTCTGTCCTTTCCGGGACTATTTCGGGAGTCATTGGGGACCCTTCAGGGATCATTTCTGGATGGTTTACGTGATCCGTCCGGATCCCGTCAGGGCAAATTCGGACTTTTTCGGATCATTTGGAGACCCTTCATTTCGGGATGGTTCTCGGTCGTGGCATTTCGTGACTTTTTCTGGATCATTTCAGGAATAATTTAGGGACCGTCCGGGGTCATTTCGAATTTTTTTTGGACTATATTGGCATCATATTTGGGACCCTTCCGAGTCATTTCATGGAGCAGCGTGGGATCCCCTCGGGGACTCCTTTGGGATCATTTTGGACTCTTCCGGGATAATTTCTGGATGGTTGTCGGGATTCGTCCGGGATCGCGTCGGGGCATTTCGGGACTTTTCCTCGACTATATCGGCATAATTTAGGGACCCTTCCTATATATTTGTCTGGATAGTGTGGAGCCGGTCAGGGTCATTCGCAACTTTTTTGGGACAATTTCGGGATTTTTTTTGGACTATTCCCGGACCTTTTGGAGACCCTTCCAGGAGGCATTTCTGGATGGTATTCGGGATCCGTCCACGATATCGTCTGGGCCATTTCGTGGATTTTTCTGGATCATTTCAGGATATTTGGTGACCCTATCATGTTATCAGCTCATTTAGTCCTCTTTTTACTCTATTACAAAAATAAAATACATTTGACAGAAACAAATTTTGAAACAGATAACTTGATAAGCAGGCTAATGTGAATAGCCTATATATTTAATTTTCTCCTTGCGGACGGGGCGGCGGGTAAAGGCTAGAAAATAAATAATGCAAGGCGCGATAGTTTCCGCAGAGATTGTAAGGCGAGCTTCACTTCCAATTTGCGTCGGGCTCCTTTTAATTTTTCCTACGAAATTGGTTTGATGGGACCTACACGTTTTATGCCGACTTCGAACGGCATTTGCAAGGCAGATAATTTTTCACTTATGACAGAAATATTCTCGGAGTGTTTGCCAAATCACTGCCGAGGTCGCCCCTCTTAAAAAAACTGTTTTCTAATTGAAAAAACTTTTTTATAAATTCTAGGTGTTGCTTTGACCGGGAGTTGAACCCACGATATTCGGTGTGGTAGGCGGATTACGCTACCACCACACCACGGCGGCCGCCGTACAGATTACAGTTAATAAATAGTAGATAATAGATAATATATAATAATAGTACGGGACTATTTCGGGTTATTGGGGATCCTTCCGGCGTCATTTCTGGATAGTTTTCGGGATCCGTCCGGGATCCCGTCTGGGTAATTTCGGAACTTTTTCGGGATCATTTGGGAACCCCTCTGGATGGTTTTTGGGATCCGTCAGAGTCATTCGGGACTATTTCGGAATCATTTGGGGACCCTTCAGGCAACATTTCTGCATGTTTTCGGGTCCATCCGGGATCCCGTCAGGATCATTTCGGGACTTCGTCGGCATCATTTCTGGATGGTTGTTGGGATCCGTCTGGGTCATTTCGGGACTTTTTCGGATCATTTGGGGACCCTCCGGAATCATTTCTGGATGGTGTTCGGGATCCCGTCAGGTCATTTCGAGACTTTTTCGGGACTATTTCGGGATAATTTGGGGACCCTAAGGCATCATTTCTGCATGGTTTCGCATCCGTCCGGGAAACTGTCAGTATTATTTCGTGACTTCGTCGGGACTATTTCGGGATCATTTCTGAATGGATTTGGGGATCGGTCCGGGATCCAGTCAAGGTCATTTCGGATCCGTTCGGGATCCCATCACGGTCATTTCTGGCCTTTCCGGGACTATTTCGGGATCATTGGGGGACCCTTCAGGGATCATTTCTGGATGGTTTTACGTGATCCGTCCGGATCCCGTCAGGGCAAATTCGGGACTTTTTCGGGATCATTTGGGGACCCTTCATTTCGGGATGGTTCTCGGTCGTGGTCATTTCGTGACTTTTCTGGATCATTTCAGGAATAATTTAGGGACCGTCGGGGTCATTTCGGGATTTTTTTGGGACTATATAGGATCATTTTGGGACCCTTCCGAGATCATTTCTGGAGCATGTGGAACCCCTCGGGGACTCCTTCGGATCATTTTGGGACTCTTCCGGGATAATTTCTGGATAGTTGTCGGGATTCGTCCGGGATCGCGTCGGGGCATTTCGGGACTTTTCCTCGACTATATCGGCATAATTTAGGGACCCTTCCGATATATTTTCTGGATAGTGTGGGAGCCGGTCAGGGTCATTTCGCAACTTTTTTGGGACAATTTCGGGATTTTTTTTGTACTATTCCCGGACTTTGGAGACCCTTCCAGGAGCATTTCTGGATGGTTTTCGGGATCCGTCCCCGATATCGTCCGGGACATATCGTGGATTTTTCTGGATAATTTCAGGATCATTTGGTGACCCTATCATGTTATCAGCTCATTTAGTCCTCTTTTACTCTATTACAAAATAAAATACATTTGACAGAAACAAATTTAAAACAGATAACTTGATAAGCAGGCTAATGTGAATAGCCTATATATTTAATTTTCTCCTTGCGGACGGGCGGCGGGTAAAGGCTAGTAAATAAATATAAATGCAAGGCGCGATAGCTTCCGCAGATGATTTAAGGCCGAGCTTCACTTCCAATTTGCGTCGGGCTCCTTTTAATTTTCCTACGAATGTTTTGATGGGACCTACACGTTTTATGCCGACTTCGAACGGCATTTGCAAAGCAGATAATTGTTCACTTCATGACAGAAATATTCTCGGAGTGTTTGCCAAATCACTGCCGAGGTCGCCCCTCTTAAAAAAACTGTTTTCTAATTGAAAAAACTTTTTATAAATTCTAGGTGTTGCTTTGACGGGAGTTGAACCCACGATATTCGGTGTGGTAGGCGGATTACGCTACCACCACACCACGGCGGCCGCCGTGACAGATTACAGTTAATAAATAGTAGATAATAGATAATATATAATAAATAGTAATATAATAATATTAATAAAAAGTATAATAGATAATAAATAATAGATAATGAATAATAGATGATAGATAACACATAATGGCAATAGATAATAGTTAATAGACAATAACGCCAAAGGTGTTTTGTTGGTTCAGTGCCCACTAGTTCGCTTCAAAGCCAACTCTCGACATTGCCTAACCAAGCAGAGGATTCTCAGAGATATGGATTGACCGCGTTTTTTCAAAGACTGCAGCTCCTCCATAGGTCAATCTTGGAACACTATTGCCTAAATAAGCTTGGTGCATGTGCTTATGATCTTTTCTTGTACGGCCAGCGTTGGCAAAAATATAGACTCGTTTGAGCACTGACTAGCCTAATTCGCACTGCTCAGTTCAAATGCCTTTGGCGTCCAATAAATCGCGCCTGTCGTTTTTCTGTTGCCTACTTAGCATCAATTATAGACCGTAAGGAAACTCAAATCATTTTCTATTTGGTCCCTTGAATATATTGGT
Source organism: Eurosta solidaginis (assembly GCA_029619165.1). NCBI lineage: Eukaryota > Metazoa > Arthropoda > Insecta > Diptera > Tephritidae > Eurosta > Eurosta solidaginis. The sequence goes on from JARSSU010023878.1 coordinate 16,318, forward strand.
AGGTGCCTCTCTCTTATCTACGCATATATCATCAGAAGTAGTCAAAACGATACAACAACACGAAGAAAAAAATTAACCGCATTTACTTTAAGTATAGATGTGTGCTCACCGTATTTTATACATTACTAAGAAAAAGCTAATAAATATAGTTTTAGGCAAGTTGGAGAGAAGAACAAACACTCTAAGAAAGCACATCACCTATATCCACAAAACCAAAGATAAAACTCAAACTCCAAGAAAATAGTATTAGATCGCGTACATAATATGTCTTGGGTAACCCACAAAGTAATAAAGAAGAAGTGCGATGTAAGTACACATTCGACACTAAACTTTGACGGTTTTCCATTACTCAAGTACAAACTGCTCCCAATGCGGCCTCAAAGGCACTATCTGCGTTTGTGTCCTGTACGTTGTAGATATGTATTTTTCGTGTAAAATTGTATAAGTAAGTGCACTTTAAACTTGTCTCTGCTTATGGACCGAAGTATGTATGAGGTTATATAACGAATGTTGTTTAAACTTTTTACATTCGCAGATGTTCTGCTAAACATTACACCTTTACAAATACGATATGTAAGTGAGTATCTATAGGTATACGTCAAGTGGTTATAAGTTGGCTAGTAAGGAAGTGCTCTAATTTAGTGGCTAAACTTTTCAATCAATAAGAGGGGAGAAATTTATGGTGTATTTGAGTAAAAAAAAAGAGGTCGCAAAATTCTAAGCAAAAATACTAAAAACTTAGCAAATATTAATGAAAACTCCTAAGCTGAAGAATGCTTCTTGTGGCACCTGACCTGTTTAGCATTATTGTCACAACCAGCAAGAACTCGCAGGAACTCCACTTGCCTCGGGTATAAAAAGACAAACTTTAAGTCAGCTGAATGGTCAACAGACAACTGTTGCTTTGACCATCACAATTAGTTGCGTCTAACTTCCCATGGTGGTTTAGGTTCTTAGAGCCACCGAAGAGTCCCCCTTTCTTCTTTCGCTACCATCATGATTCCGAACAACACGTCAGCACAAGTTTTATTTGTTCTCAATTTAATACTCAGCGCAAGGTACACACCTGTTGGCATCATTGGAGTCGCCAAGGGAATGTTGTATGTCGATACTCTTACAGTCGGTCTTCTCCGTGTTTTTCTGTAGCGGGTTCGTCATCTTCCTCGCTATATCGCAATGAGGAGAATCGTCAAGTTTTATGCACCGGTTTTCAACCCTTCTTTCACTTGCGGGATATTCTGGTAGACGTTTTGCTTAGAACCATTATACTACAAGACAAGCAGCAGACCTGTTCCAAACCACACCCGTTCAGACACACGTTGCTACCTTCTAGCTAGAGTCGCAGTTGTTGTTGTAACGCACTCGAGAAGATTCATATATGAACGACCGCGAACGGAATGAATCCTATGCTCGTGTACTTGCACTTTGAGATATTACGCTGACTTTCGTGGGAATGATTGTTTCGACCCCTCGAAAACTTCGGATAAGTAAATTACTATAGCCTCCTGTGATAACAAGTGTTCATCATTTGTTGGCGCTTAACTGCCTAAGCGATTTTTACCGTTTCGTAACATGGTCACGCCAGCTATTCCTGTTTTGCTGTAACTGACACAAAATAGAGAGCACCTAGAACAATTCTTTCACCTGCCCCTCTCACTCAGTGGAGGTACCACCGCTCTGTTTGTTTCAAAATGCAAGTTCCGATTGAAATACTTTCTGGTAAATCGCAGACGTGAGCTAGCCAGAGAACCCTTAGTTTTTATTCGTTGCACTACCTTTATATTAGCGTAGATCACATGCAAACCATCATTATACATCATTCGAGGACCATAAATCTTCCGGAGAACTTTTCTCTCGAACACATTCAAGATGCCCATATCATCTTCTCTCGACACTGGACATGTTCCGCAGTGGTATTTTTGTTTATCCATTGTATTTTGAAAGCCCTTTAACTGCATAGACACCATTCCTTCCTCTCTCCTCATCATGATAACCTCCACCTACACTACTGCGTTGCTACGACTATCGAGGAAATGTGGTTCTTTAATTATTTTCTAGGCTCCCTGACAACCTATATTGTCCGCAGCGGCAGGTGTCTGCTTAGTGAGCTGTTCGTTGATAACAACTCGTCCACTACCGTGTGCTTATCTTTCCGGCCAGACGTGAACAATTGGTTACGTGTCCTTTTGCTCATGCGACATTTGTTATATATTTTATGCTGACCCTATTTTGAGCTGCAGAGATATTGATCAACATTAACCATTTGCAAGATGCCATATTATGAATTCTAAATTTTGCTCACGCTGCATGTTAAAGTCATCAAGCAGATTCTGATATACTGCATGGACAGCCGTTCGTATATTTTTCTTATTTATCAAAAAAAAGGGGTCCTTATATTTGACGGAAACCTAATTTGTCGCCTTCATACAGATCGCGGTTAGGTACTAGCTGATATCAGCGAACAGAAGCGTTCTAAGGGAAGACGACTTCTAATCCAAATACTGACATTTCGTCCTATCATACAATCGGCAACACGAATACGTCCTCACGCTTTCCTTTTTCTTTCATTGTAGTGTAGTACAGATCAAAATAACACTATTTGCTCATGCCTATGTCCCATGCAACCCATTTTCTGTTGGTGCTGGTTTCAACTTTTGCACTCCTAAATGGATCAACCCGTTCAAAATTTTTATCTTCTTGCACCATATATTCTCCCTTTTAATTATGCTTATTTTCCATTTCTAAGCAAAGTGTCATACATCACCACTAGCGAATTCAGGGTAAATGAACATAAAGCTCTTGCGCTAGCAACCCACATTAATGCCACAACAAAGCGTATGAATTTAGCATTGCTATAACAACAATACGACGAAACGGTGTAAACCACAAAACAACGCCAGATTGCACTTGAACGCACATACACACGCACACTCTACACAAACGCTTACGTACAACAAATCATGTAACCGCAAATACGCAATGAATGTAAGTAGCTAAATTATACCAAAAAACATACACACACACAGACACAAACAAGTAATAACAGGTGTTGAGCTGCAACCATGTGAGTGATTGTATGTATGGCTCTTGATGGTGACTTAGCAAAGTAGGTGTGGTAATTTACGTAGCGAATGCATGTGAATGAGTGGGTATCCCCACTCGCTGCAAACACCAGTTCCACCTTCAACTGCAGTTGGGTTACCAGGCAACGCTTAACCAAACTCTTTTTCACAACACTGTTAGTGTACGTAGTGCTGAATTACACTATATTGTGCATGTTATGCAACAACACAATTAACAAAGTACTCATACATATTTAATGTGTTTACTATGCACTCTATTGTATGATATATTTAAGGTGTTGCCATTATGCATTATTCAATGAGGCAAAAGTGAGTGAGATGTGCTAGATCTCAGTTTAGCTATGTTGGTTAGATAAGGTAATGAACACGGCACTGCGTTGGTTGACAGTGTTTATAGTACCCATATCTAACGTGTATGTTAGTGTGGAACGTAGTAGCTACTTTTGCATGTTTTTAACATATTCTTTCAGCCAACTGCTGAAGGAGAACGCATTTTTAGAGAAATACATCTTATGGAGACCGAGCCAGAGCTCACAAGATATTAAGTACATCGATTCACTAACCACGCACTGCCGCAATAATTTGGAGTCAATTGGAGCACGCCACGATAGCCAACCAACCAACAAATTTGATACGAAGGTCATCAATTGGCATTATGTTATTGCTATCCAAGCTGTGAAGCTGAAGCCGGACTGAAACTTGATTCGAAAATAGACCTGAACAAACGGAACCAAAACCAAAACAAATACCGATCTGGAACGAAATCGTAGCGAAATCAGGATCAAACATCGCGACTGTATGAACGAAACTCATTGACATGCAGCTGCACTAAGCGGCTCGAATACCGCCGACACATATTGAAAACGCCCGCATCGACCAGAACCGCACCGTAATCGTGTGAAACACAGTAACGGCATACGACAAACGAAATCCAGAACGCCGACCGAGACAATCGCGAAACGCAACGAATTATGAGGACGATCGCTAGACCAACCAGCACCGACATCAGTCAAAACACTGAGCACAACAAGGAAATTACAGCTGAACTCTTGCAGTATACATATAAACTTATATGCACAAATCAAACCGCGCACCGCGCATTGCAAATCAAACGAGATACAATTTTCTACCAAATCCTTCATCGACACTGCTTAACAGTAAATCTGCTAAATTATATATCAATATCGTAATTAAAGTCAAACTTAAACCCGAGCTGTATGAAACCGGAGCTAGAGCTGAAATTATGTGGTATCAGGCTTCTTATAGTCGGCAAAGCTTTCGTTTTAATATTTTCTTCAAGTAGGAAATACGGTTTCTTATCGACTTGCTATCAACGGGTAACAAATACGTCATTGATTTTATTTCTAGTAGAATCTCTTTCATAAAAAAACGATGAGTTATCGATAACACGCCGATAGAGTTGGGATTCTACCGGGTATTTACCATTTTTATGGGTAAATGCCAGGAAAATACCCGGAATATTCATTTTTTGTATCTTTTTTTGGGTATTTTAAAATCATTTGAATCGAGGCTGCTTGGAATTATAATTCAGCAATTAAATGTATACCTCATTTGAAATTAAAAAAAATTTCGTTTTGATTTTAAACAAACAACCCAGCAAACACGCGGAGTCCAAGCTTTGGATCGTTTGCTCTCGTTATGAACTGAAGCGAATGCTATATGACTTCTAGCATGCTCATATTTTGCCTCTAACATAAGCCTTATCCAGGCCTCCTTCCGGTATCATATATGAGCCTTATTGGCGTCATATATTGCTAATTTTGAGTTCTTTAATGACACTACTTCAGGGCTCTTAGGAAGAATTTTTGACATATATCTGAAACGGAAAACATAGGGGAGAAACTCCCATGAGGATAAGCTAGAAATGAAATAAGTATTAGTAGAATTATTGATTTAGAATAAATTTCCGCAGGAAAATTTCTGAGTTTTTATTCCGGAGCTGCATAGTTTACTGATTTTAATATTTTTCGTTTGTTCAAAATTTCATCAAATTGGAGTCATAAAAGGCTCTTAGTTGATAGCATTTTTGGGGCTGATATTTTTTACGTATTTCGGACCCATATTGAACTCCAGAACTGTAAGCGCTTCGAGAATGTTCATAGGTTACACATATTTACGCAAACAAGGCTACCCTTCAAGCATGCTCACGACGTTCATAATTCAAGAATCCGAAACGAGGCCAAAATAATTGGGCAATGTAGGAATCAGAAAAGCGTCAAAACGCGTAGGAGGGTAAAAGAAAATTTAATTTTTGCCTTTCATTTAACGGCCTAAAAACTCCTAACCTAGCATACAAAAATTATAATTTTTAAAATATTTATATTCGTCAAAGCGAGTTTGGAACAAATATTGAAACTTTGTTACGACAATTCTTCATTTTAATACAAAATGGATTACATTTGCACATTATTGTTACCCTTGTTATTCTTTTTTGTATAACCATTGACGTTTTTCCGCTCAATGAAGCTTCTCGACATTTTTAATGTGACCGCAAAGCTGCCACGCTCTGTCCTGGTGTGTTGAACTATATATGTATGCCCCTAATAAGCGCTGACGATACCTAATAAATAGGCCATGTAGGTGTTAGATAATCAGAGTTTATTAGAGTTAAAAATGACACCGGAGAGTTCCAGTAGAGTATAATATGAGCTGTTTAAAAGCCTTATAAAAATTATGTCGGTCTCTTATTGGCTTATATAGGACGACTATTGCAAGGAAGGGAAATACATTGGTTTCGGCCTCCGAAATGAGAGCATACCGACTGTAAACGCTCCAATTTAGATATTTTTTCCTACTCTTTTTTGGCTTAAAGTGTTTACTGGATAAACATAAATTTTTGCAATGGCATGCATTATTGGCTAAATATTTTTAAGAAACGCTGGATTACAGATTAAAACTATTCAACCGATAGCGTAATGGATAACCACCCACCAATATAGGACAAATTGGGTACATTTTGCTTTGAATTTGTGTGTTTGTTTCCCATATTTTCCAAACGATTATTTTTACCCTTCTTTTGGGTAAATATTTGGATATTTACCCATTTTTACCATATATAACCAATTTACAGGGTATTTACCATTTGGGTATTTACCCCTTTCCCATCTCTACACGCCGACAACAAATTAGTAGCACTCGGACAGCAAACGTATATCGATAACTCCTTGATCACGATTCGATCACTGTTCTATAAAAAATAGATAACATGATGTCTTTTACAATAAACCTTGAAAAATCTTTAAGAATGCGCTTAAAAAAGTATATTCAAGTGAAAATCTGGTTCACCTTTTAAGTACCTATAACTACTCTGAATTCTCACAGTTAGAGCTTAATAATAAAGTCAAATTTTTAACAGCTATATTGACAAATGCTATGAATACCCTCACTTATCCTAAAGAAATAAGTGTTAAATTAATTAACAAATGGTACCATAGTGAGTTAGCTAATCTAAACAGGCAAAAATACAATACAATGCAGATTTATAGCAATAGAAACGAGATATTGGCAGAACTACCAAGTTATTAAGCATCAATATAAACGTTTAGTAGTGAGAGTCTAAAAGGTAAATACATGGATGCGCAAATCACGCTAATATGAGAGATAGTAAAACAATGTGAACCATCCCAAAAATTGTATAAGTATGTCGAGCAGACTACGAGCTGACGTGAAATTGCTCAATCGTTAAACAATTATTTTATAGACAGCATCACAGAAATCATTCAAAAATAGAAGTCGTGTGATAGGAGTTCCCACAGGCCAAATAATTACAAAGAGTCTTAGTTTGTTGAAATAGATACGTATGAAATAATAAGAATTGGCAGAAGTCTTAAATATAAAATAGGCGGAAATAATCTTCTAGCGGAACGAGTCATAAAGATGCCGATAATATATTGCTGGGGTTTTTTACATGCAAATAATCAACGAGAGTTGAAAAATGTAGTTTCCAAACTTATGGAAAACTTCTACAATTGTGACAATAGAGAAGGTGGCGAATACAATTAGAGCCGATGAGATGAGGCCCATAAACACATTACCGAAGAGGAAAAAATACTCGAACGAGTGGTAAAAAAGCAAATAGTGCAATATCTAGAATCGAACCAAATATTAATCCACAACAATCTGGGCTTAGGAGAAAACACTCTTGCGAAAGTGCTCTAAATCTAGTCATTCCCGTTGAAAGAAGAGCTGAATTGCAATAAATACATCATGCTGTTTCTGCTCTCAAACGATCGTTTGAGACAATAGATCAAACTGCTACATAAAAAAGCTATTATATATAAATATAAAATGGTACTGAATGAAAATGTTCGAAAGTTCACAAAGAGTTGTAAACAAAGAACTGTAGTGATTCGTCAGTATCTGAAGATAAGAACATTATGATTGGACTGCCACAAGGATCAGTATTAGCGCCTATATATTTAAAAAATTGTGATAGATATACCATGATGATGTATCAACTAGTATAGATGTATTGTCGATGTCAATCTTTCGCGGATCGCACATTAATAATGTTAAGCGGTGGAAATGTGAGCGAGATGGCTGCAAAGCTACAATATGATTTGGATGAAATATATGAGTGGCTGATGGTTGACACAAACTTAACTTGATATCAAGCAAAACAAAAGTGTATGGTCAGATTCTGAGAAGAAATTTCGACGTTAATGACCTTAATAACATAAATATAAGGACCATCAACTATAGAAAGAGCTATCAAGTATTAATATGCTGGTATTAAGTCGATGAAACAGTTAAGCTGTAATGATCACGTCGATCACACCGTCCAGCAAAATTGACAACAGCAGGTATTATATTTATGCAACGCACTTGCAAATTTCTAAAGAGAGAGTACATACTGTATACAGAGCAATATTGAACTCGTTAAATTATTGCACCATGGATTTTTTATTATGAATGATAGCCAATTTATAATGGCAAAAGCACAAAATCTAGCATGCAGATTCATTCTTCGTCCGCGCTATGACACGCCCATCAGGGACATGTTGTCGGCTCTTAATGGTTAAGGGTTAAACAACAGCACTTATATTACACAATGATATTTGTTAAAAACGTTGTAGATGGTACCCTACCAGAATACCTAAGGGTCAATATAAAGTATGGCAATGATATACAAAACATAGACACTCGTAGAAGAAATGATTTAATTACCTGCGTTCAGATGTGAGTCAGATAAATGTAATCTTTATTACAAAGGGCTAAAATTTTTTAATGAATGACCTAGTAACATTAGCAAAGCAATAGCATAACTTAATTTAAAAGAAATTTTGTTGAATATTGTAAAACTATTTACTTCTTAGATTATAGCAAAGAGTTTATCTCATATTTATAAATAATTTTTTTTTCTCTCTCTCTGCAGTTATAAATTTTTCCCCTATTTATTTATGTTTTACTTTTGTTAACGTTTACTTTAAAACTTATTATGAATGAATGAAAGCATATGAGGTATCCCATTTCGACCAATTTTGAAACCCGACCACTTTAGAATGCTGAAAGTTCTTCTTCTTTTCTAGCTTACGAAAGACGTTTTCAGAATTTTTTCCAATTTTTTCATCACTCAAAAAAAGTTATGAATTTTAAAAAAAAAACACCGTTTTTGTTTTCAAGATGCTATAACTTTTTCAAAAAATTATCCGTTTGGGATGCTTTTTTTTTTAATTGTTTTTAAATGTACTTTTCAGAAAAAATACAAAAAAATTTTTAAGTTTTTTTTGTAATTTTACAGTTTTTCGAGATTTTTCGAATTTGGCCATTTTTTTTTCTATAAAAAACTTCAATGAATTCTGCAATCATCCCCACTAATCCCGGAGTGGGCCGATTTTTTTGTTTTATTTTAATGGAAAAAAAACGTTAAACATTTTTTGTATTTTTCCGAAAAGTACATTTAAAAACAAATTAAAAAAAAAAAGATCCCAAACGGTAATTTTTTAATTTTGGAAAAAGTTATAGCATTTTGAAAACAAAAACGGTGTTTTTTTTTAATTCATAACTTTTTTGAGTTGGATGAAAAATTTTAAAAATTCTGAAAAACGTCTTTCGTAAGCTAGAAAAAGAAGAAAAAGTTTTAGCCATCTAAAGGGGTCGGGTTCAAAATGGTCGAAATGGGATGGAATACCATATGCTTTATCCCTTGAGTTCCATAGGCTTAAGTTACTTGTAATTAGTTTTAAGCCTACTCTGTAGAAATTGTTTTGATCTAGACTCAATAGTCGTAATAAATAAATAATAAATAAATAATTCGATAACTTTTCGATAAAATTCTCGATAATAGATCGGTTTTCAATAGCAAATCAAACACATTTCGATTAAAAATCGATAAACGGCGGGTAAAATGTTAGTTTTTTGATAACAAATCGACTACTTTTGATACAGTATCGTAAAAAACCAAAAGCAGTTCGATAATAAATCGATTACCTTGATGGCAAACCGAAGCTCTCTTTCTTCCTCATCTTCTTCTATTTGACGTTCTTCACATTTACTGATTTTTCTTTGTCGTTCACTGTCTCGATATATAACGCCGATTTGTCGTTTCTTCTTCGTTAATTTCCGTAAGCTGATTATCATATCAGCTCTACCACGTACGCTGTTCCCACACTATGTTACAGTGTAGTGACTACGATTACGCTTACGTTCTATATTCCCCATTCAGCTCCCCCTGCGGGGGATTACGGTCATCTTATTAGTTATTTATTAGGTAGCAAATTGACGTCACCTTATTAGTGGCACTTAAAAAATAGGCTAACCAATCCTGAAGTGGTGGTTTACTCAAAAGGGAACAGTGTGAATGCGGTGTATCACCTATGCGATCCTAAAACTGCATGGCGGGGAACAGGACAAGCCAGTTGTGACCTGATACAATGTATGTCAGATGCTTGTATTCATGTCTTGATACCTGCCTTAAGGATTCGGATGAATCGCGGCGGTTGTGTTTTAATAACGCAATTTGAATTTTCCTTTGATTTTTTCTTTAATGCGAGGAATTCACTTGCGGGGAAGTTGATAATAAATCATGCTTAACAAAGTTACGCAGTCTCTTCTTCGCTAGAGTTGGCAATAAAGCATTCTCTTCGGAGTATTTCGGTATTCTTCGTTGGAAAGTCGTCATATAGTTTACTCTGGTTCGTCCACAAGGGTAAACTGCCCTTTTACTTATACCTACATATACATATTTCAAAGATTCTTCTGCGTAAGGTCAAAGAAAAAGTTGATCGCATCCCAAAATTGTGATTCCGAAGTCATCCTGTTGAGTAAATGGTGGATTAGCAGATGCGTATCGTTTGTGGATTGTAATTGATAATTGCAAGTGTGGGTTTGTGTTCACTCGTCGCTTTGAAATGTTTGAAATGCATTAGGTTATGGTGGCCGATGGCTTCTGATCCTCTAGACTATAAATGTGATCAGTAGCTGTGATTAATGAAGATATATTTGTATATTCTCGCTTTGTCAAGGGGCCGAGAATTTGAACGGATGACGTCGGAGAAGTTATTCAGAGTAAACGGACACTTTGATTATTATGTGTTGAAAAGGTTATAATCACATTCAGAAAAGATTGATTATACCCCTTAATACTTGTTTTTAAATTATGGAATTGTATAATTAATCTGATGAGCCTTAGCGTTAGAACATGATATAGCGAAATATTTGAGCTGGAATATAATAGTAATGGAATTCAAGGTGGAGTCGCCCTGCAACTGCATGCCGTTATCCTTAAAATGGTGGGAGCTTGGATAGACTCCATATCATACCAAGGTAAGACTTTGTGATGTCCCCCTTAGTGCTTTAGTGGGAATACCTTCCTTCCCTATTCTGATAGAGAAAGAGCCAAAACTAGGCGCACCAAGACTTCAAAATATTTCCGAGTTGAAGCCAGGAAACATGATAGGGCATATTAAGTAATAAGAAATCATAGGAAAGCCACATTACAACTGTGTGACGTAATGTCCGCGGAACTTCAAAGTGTCCGTTGTGGACAAGAACCACTGTAAAACAGGAATCTATAATGCCCTGACTCAGCGGTCTGGTTCACGGACGGATCGAAATTCGATGACGGAAGAACGGGAGCTGGTATCTATGGCCGAACGTCAATAAATCGATACCAATAGGATGCTATCCCATCCCACCATATTTCAGGCAGAAATCCATGCAATAGAAGTCTGCGGTAGATAATGTCTGCGAAGAGGCTCATCCTCGAAGAGCATCTACATTATGTCGGACAGCCAGGCGGCTCACCGTGCTTTAAAATCCCACACAGTTATATCTAAGCTAGTGGATGACTGCATTAAAATCCTTAATGACCTGCAAGCCAAAAACAAGTTTTTGCTAAGATGGGTTCCCGAACATCAGGGACATAAGGTAATGAATATGCAGATTACCTAGCACAGAAGGGTGCTATGGCAGTATTCTATGGTCCAGAGCGCTTCTGTGGACTCACAAAAGCACACACAAGGGAAACCATACGTAACTGGGAAAAAAACAATTCAGACGTCACTGGATTGACTGCCCAAGGCAAAGACAGGCCAAACTCTTATACTTCCAGCAACGAAAGTAGCAGCCAAACTCATTAATCTAAGCAGGGAGGACTAAGAACTCTCACTGGGTTTAAAGGGACACAGTGTTCTACGTTGTTACCCAAGCAAGTTAAATCTATCCGATAGTGAAATGTGTCGTTTCTGTGAGCTGGAGGATGAAACGCCGGTTCACATTCCTTGCGAATGCGTCGCTCTGGCAAGGAGTTGACTCCACCATCTAGGCTGTGTGACTCCTTATCCCTATGTGAAATGGATTATAAAGCCAGAAGAGGTACTTAGAAACACCAAATTTTGGGGGGGGGGGGGGGTGGGGGGGGGGGGGGGTGGGGGGGGGGGGGACTTTCACATACAAAGTTAGGCTGAAAGGACATGCACAAAGGCCGCATTGCTAATAATAATAATAATAAGACTTTGTGATCGAAATACATGATTACAAACTAATTTGTGTTAATGATTCGGCTATGAAGTGTTTGGGTAAGGAACATGGAGCCGATAATTGGGGCGTTTCATCATGCAATTAGAACCTTGTTTGACACCGTGAGATTGACTCTTCCATTGACAGGTACTCACGTTAAAGCAATTGAATAATTCCTTATACAGCCACCAATCCCACACACTACGCTTACGCACCTCCAGCGGGTTAGAGGCTTAGAATATACCGCGGCAGGCATGCCTGTCGTAAAAGACGACTAAAATACCAATTGATTCAAGGGGTTGTGTAGCGCAAACCTCTCAAGGGATTAAAAAAATAAAAAAAAGGGATTGCCAGCGCAATATAGATTCATCCAAACCAATGTCAACCCATCACCTACACGTGCAATCCTTTCTTTAACAGCAGAGGCTCTGGCGACCCCAAGTTCCTCGTGGATCTCTAGGGGTGGGAGGGTGGTATGACCTAGAAGGTCGCATGTAGTCATACCAAATCGTTCCCGTGATGGTCGGGCTCGGTACCTTAATGATGCAGATCCGGTCCGATTCCCGTAACAAGCACCAGGAGCTCAACATCGAGAACACTCCCCAGAGCGTCTCGGAGAGGGGTCTATTGCTACAAAAACAACTACGCTTACGCAAAAAACTACATATAAATGTTACGTATACGCTGGTGGCGCCCACACAGACGCACAACAATACAAAATTATACACATGTCATCCTATTTGGTACTCTCCTTATAGAGCAAATAATCCTAGTCGCTATGTAGTGGTAACCAAGCTGTAATTACTAAAACTCTTTTAAATGTGACACAACACACATATATGACTTAACATTCTACACACGTATGTACTTAGGGTGGCCCTCGTTGTATGGAGGGGAAAAAAGTGTTTGCGATCTGATCGCACTAAAAATATGCGAATAGCTCAAAACGAATATATGCAAAGTTTTAGGTCAAGTAAAAAACATTAGAGTGGCGCACAGGCTTGAATGAAATCCTGAAAATTACGAATTTTTACAATTTCGTGTTTTCAGGCTTTACATAGTCATTTCTAAAATCCTACGAAATTTACTGCTCTTCCATACCGTAATAAGATCTGTATTTTCTTACTTTTCTAAATGGCAAAAGCTTCAAAATTGAAGCCACACTTGAGGTGGTTCATTTACAGAATTATACACATATATTTTTTTATAAATTTTCTTTCGATGAAATTTTTTATGGGGCGTGACTGCCCAACAAATTTAAGCGTGTTACTACAGGAATGGCGGAACAGTAATAGGAGCTCAAAAATTATATGCTGCAACAGGCGGTGAAATAGCTGATACGTTGTATGAACTGTTATGTGAATGGATCTAAAGGATGATATTGTGCTGGCCTGTTGTTTTGACACGGCATCGCTACACAGGCGTTATAAAAGGAGCGGCAACGTTAGTAGCAAAAAAATCTGAGCGAAAACTTTTGTATTACCTTGTCGTCATCATATTTATGAAGCTTCTCCTGGGAGTATTTCCAGTAAATACGAGTAAGGTCGTCCAGTATTCGGCGATTTCAAGAAAATTGGAAAAATATCGAAAAATAGTTTTAGAGATTTGTACAAAATAACTAATCGAAATTACTTTAGCGATAGCAACGATACCATTCTAAATTCTCTAAGGAAGAGTTGAAAAGAAATAGTAAGAGATGACTTTAGGGATTATTGGAATTAACGTCTATATGTGTACGAGCAGTGATGGCATAAAGTTTCGTGTACCAGGGCCCACTCAACATGCTCGGTGATGTCCAAGGCTTAAAAATCTATTTATTTCGTGAACAGTTTAAACTAACAGAGTATGAAGAGAATTCGTTAGCAAGTATATGCGCGTTTATTATACAATTCTATGTTAAGCTGGTTTAACTGTAACAATCCTGATTGAGCACCTCTCAAGGCTTATCTTTTATTAAGAAATTTGTAAATACAGAAATGTTAATAAAAAAATATCTGACATTGCAATAAAAAAGTTTTGTAACCACCTATGGTACCTGTGTGAAGAATGTATTGATTGCATTGTTCGATGATGACGTCTCATGTAAAGATGTTGAAAAAATCAAAACATATACAACTGCGACAAGGAAACAGAAATTTAAAGAGGTTACACTTAAGGCCCAGTAAAATCAATAAATTCATAGAAAAAGAACTACACCATTTTGTAACAAGAAATGCAATGATTTTTTTGGTCGGTATCAACTATACTGGGGATTAGAAACCTAAAAAAGCTAAGGATACCTTATAAATATTGTTACGATATTAGCAAAATTAAGGGGTGCTGCCATCTCTAAGCCGATGCTAAGCAGCGCCTGCATGCACATCCATAGATCAATCACTACGTCTACACATATGTAGGTACACGCAGCTGAAAGCAATGCACAAACACATGCATATATCTTATCTGAATTCTCACAAGAGAGGGCAATAATTTGTGCAATATTACTCAAATGAGAAGTTATAAACGTAGTTGTGGCTGGAGATTTTGTAGCTGTTAACTACTAGTAAGTTCTGGAATGGAAAGCCTAGAAGTATGCAATGAGAAATCAAAAAGTATAAATGGGGCGACAGTAGAGGCGAGAAATCAGTTTCATTTGAGCTATTCATCAGTTTGGTTGTTAAGCAAGCTAGTTCAAAGTATAAGTGTTATTGTGAAGTACTTTATAAAGGCATTTTTCCATTATTCAATATTGGAGTTATTTATTCAACAGTTTAGTGATTCGAACTTAGCAGAAGAAGGGCAAATAAGAGGATTTGCAAGTAAATTCGTTACAATATAAAAGTAGTTAACGACACAGCAGAACGGGAGTAAACTTATGGAAGAAGATAATAGAATACTATACAAATGACGACAAGAAGACGAGATAGTTATTACAAGTGGTAACAAAACAAACAATTTGAATCACTATAATAAATCATCATTATTATATCCTAGGAAATAAGATCATATTATATGCGTGCCAGCTAAAGTTTCACAATGATCTATGTATATGTTTTAAAAATGTATTTTCAAAAAGTTTATAATACAGAAGAAATGTTAAACCCACAAACTCATTTACTATACTCATTATATACACATTCTGAAGTAATGACACCGTGTTTAAGCTATAATTAATTTTATAACTTTATTATTATTTGACCAATTTTTGTTGTTTTAGATTTATTTGAAAGTTCAAATACCTCTAGAACTACTAATAACACGATAAATTACGTTTCGCCCATAACAAATGAAGTAGGGTTGACCAAATTAGAAATTGTAAAAATTCGTATTTTTCAGGACTTCAAGCTCTTTGCGCCACCTCTAACCTTTTTCGATTGACCTAAAACTTGTATATTCTAGTTTTTAGGCTATTCGCATATTTCTCTAGGGGGTGAGACTCGAGAATCAGAACACTTTGGAAATCAAGCGCCACCTCTACATGTACATCAGATACATATGTATTCGCAGCCTTTATACTCTGTGGCATTTATGCTCTACCAAAAATTCTTGCATGTCTACAGAATTCAATTATGTGCATACGCAGGCACGCATGAGCTCCGATATACATATAGCAACGAAAATGGTACTAATTAAACTATGGCGCATGTACATGTACATATGGGTATTCATCCCATTTCGAATTCGACCAATTGAAACCGCGACTTAGATTGGCTGAAGTTTTCTCTTTTCAAGCTTAGAAGACGGTTTTTCAGGAAGTGTTTCAAACTTTTTTCATCCACTCAAAACAAGTTATGAATTTAAAAAAAACAACGGTGGTTTTTTTTCCAAATGCTATAACTTTTCAAAAATTGACCGTTTGGGATCTAAATGTTTTTAAATGTACTTTTCGGAAAAAAATACGAAAAAATTTTAAAGTCAATAAATATCTTCTCGGCCCACTCGGATTAGTGGGGATGATTGCAGAATTGATTGAGTTTTTTATTGAGAGAAAAAGGCGAAATTCGAAAAATCTCGAAAAATGAAAGATTACACTTTAAATTTTTTGAATTTTTCCGAAAAGTACATTTAAAAACGAATTTAGATCCCAAACGGTCAATTTTTGAAAAAGTTATAGCATTTTGAAAACAAAAATGGTTTTTTAAATTCATAACTTTTTTGAGTTGGATGAAAAAATTTGAAAAACTCTGAAAAACGTCTTTCGTAAGCTAGAAAAAGAAGAAAAACTTTCAGCCAATTCTAAAGGGGTCGGGTTCAAAATTAGTCGAAATGGAATGGAATACCCTATATATGTATATATAATGCTTAATAGCTATACAATAGCAACAATAACAACATTGTATTTACAACAACAATAAATTCATTTTAGCAATATTTTCCATTTAGTTAATGGTAAAAACTTAATTAACCTGTAGATATGCAGTTTTGTAATTATATAAATATATATTTAGTTAATTAAAATGTATGAAAACAAATTGCGCATTCATTACGCTTGTTTATGGCAATTAATTAACTAAGCTGCGTATTTTATTATCTCACTAAATAAGTTATTATTTTTAATTATCATATTTGTTATTTAGTAACGCGCGAAAATTTGTGAGCTGATTATAAAAAATTGTTTGCAAATATTTCTCATTAATTACAAAAACATACACAAATATTAGTCATGAACTACAAGCATTTCCCAATTTAAAAAATTTTATAATTATATTGATTTTTTATATTTTTATTAAGATAAATGAGTTTCATTCTGTAACTGTTTACGAAAGCTTCGACTAGTTCAAAAAAAGTACGTTGTTTTATTAGAAACGTAACAACTAAAGATGGTACCGGTTTTCCACCTCGCAAAATCTGACACTGTCACCGACTAAATCCTTGGCGACATCCACGTCGGTGGTATTACGCTATCGACTGTCTTAAAACCAAAAACATTGCGTGTACATCGAAAATCATCGAGCATATAGGGGCAATGGTACCTTAAGTCCAGAGTAGTCAGTAACAGAATCTCAGAATCTTGCTTGTCGTAGCACTTGGGATAAAGATAAAGAAACGTTCATATCCTAGTATAAAATAAATGGCGCGCCGCTTGTATGTTCCACGCTCTCAATGGATCGCCAAGCCCAAAAGAAACACACTACAGAAAACTGCATCGCACTCAGAACTGCCGCGCGATGTCTCTTTATGTCCCTAACCATTATATACGCTGTGAGAAGAGAAGTGAAAAGCTAAACAAACAGTTCCTGCTAAATACGCAGAAGCCTGGGCATCCCAACAGAAATGTGATTGAAAAGGGTCCCACCTCCCAAGAACTTAAGAATACGCATTATGAAGAAATGCCGGCACTTAGAACTAAAACGTATGAAAAAAGAAACATGAAAACACAGACACATCCACAAGGATAGGCGTCGGACTACTATGCCAGGGATTGTCCGGTGAACTCCGTCATAAAGACAAATACCCTAAGCTCGCAGTTGCAGAAAGCAACCTCCCTAGAGGAACGCGCATTACTCTAGCCCAACCTCGATCTGGCTACTGTAATAGATAAAACTTCTTACTTAACCAGAATCAACCCCGACATACCAAGTATGACCAGTTGTAATGTGTCGTCCACACCTACCAACCATATTTTCAATTGCAATGTGGAATCAACGCTCTAACACCCATATCCGTCAGGTTCTACCCTGATGAAACTGCAAGTTTCCTAGGTACATACCGGCTAGTAACATTTTTTTTATATTTGTATAAGGGAGTTACATACATACAAACATACAAGTGAAGTTAGTAAAAGCCTGTTAATGAGCCTAGATCGGGACTCGATTTCTCAGGACCACAATGCTTGATGAACTAAGTGGAAAACTTCATATTTGAGGTATCCATTGTGGAAAGCAACTTTTAGGCAACAGAGAATACTGATAATATACTGACCCAGACTCAGATCCCGGAGGGATCATAACTTGATGGCGCGAAAAAAGAGGTCTGGCTTCTATGAGCCGAACTTCAAGAAATCGATACCAATGGATTGCTGCATAGGCAGAAATTAATGCTATAGAAATTTGACGTAGAGAATGTCTACGAAGAGGCTTTATACTCGAGAAGTATTCTCTTAAGTCAGACAGCTAAGCAGCCTTACCTGCCTTGCAGTTTAACACAATTACTTTTACGCTGGGAAGGTGAATTGATTGTAGTCTTAAATGGTCTTGGAGCCAAAAACAAGGTTGTTTAGGATAAGTTCCGGGGCATCAGGGACATGAAGATAATGAAAAAATTAGAGTTACCTAGTTAAGCAGGTGCTATAGCCACGGGCCGTAGAGAGAAAATCGGGCCCGGGACTCAACAATTTACAGGCTCCCTACAAAAAAATCCACTAAAATATTCATTAACTGAATTAATGACGCTCATTCATGAATCATTACACTGAGTTACAAAAACGAGCTTTAGTTCTGTTCTATGAACCAAATATACTTTTTCGAGGGGGCGATTTTCATGTACACGTCACGATATTTTTTTTATGTATAAAGTATATATAAAGCTCTTAGTGTCCGTCTGTCCGCATAAACAGTTTAGTGTTAAAAAGTTACTATTGATAAACTACAAATATATGGAGTAGGATGGGTCAAAAACAATTTTTTTTTCGGAGAGCTTTAGTAGTTCACACAGGCGGACAGACGGACACTAAGACTTTATACTTTATACCATCAAAAAAAAATTTTGCCATGTCACTAATATTTTTGGACCAAGAGCTGACAATAAATTAACACAGAATATTTACTATTTATACTATTTTATTGAACATAGAAATAAAATTCTCTTTACAGCCAATATGTTTCAAATAGCTTTTCTAGTTATTGGTAAAGAGTGTTTCTTGTCATCCGCCCAGCGCACAACCAGCTCAGCGGGGGTGAAAATATTACTTGTTTTTATAGCGAGCCGCTTGCTCCAAGACAGACGCTAGCTTGCAGCCGCACAAGTGGTGAACAGACGCTGCCGATGGAAGATCCCCCGGCTAGCCCTTAAACCGATATGCTCAGAGTGGCTAGCCGGTTGTCGCCTTCTCACATTAGCCACCCTCTAAACGCTGCTGGATGCGCTACCCAGAGGATACTATGGCGCGCAAGAATCCAAGCGACCGGAAGTACGTGAGCTGCTTGAACCGCATGCCAAAGAATAGCTGCTGGCCATTCCCAGCCGTGAATAGGCGATCAGACGCTGTTCCCCACTCTCGTATGGACTTCCGACACACGGACCTCCACCCTCCCTTCCGCAGCCTCCTTAATATCGCTCATATAAGTCCTGTCAAGTAAAGTATTGTGCGACAAGA
Organism: Eurosta solidaginis; assembly: GCA_029619165.1. NCBI lineage: Eukaryota > Metazoa > Arthropoda > Insecta > Diptera > Tephritidae > Eurosta > Eurosta solidaginis. The sequence goes on from JARSSU010023878.1 coordinate 35,674, forward strand.
TTGAAGCCACGCTGTGAATTTGAAACAACTGACTGGCGACCTATCAGTCCGGCTCAGACCATGCGCCCTAATCAACATATCGACCAGATTTTCACAATGCGCCAAATCTTGGAAAAGGCCCGCGAAACATAATCGACACACATACATCTCTTCGCTCAATTTTAAAAACCGCCATTCGACAGCACGAAAAGGAGGCAGCCTCATATGCCTCTTTTATGTCTGCAATTTGGTTTCCCCGCCAAACTTATACTGGCTCGTGCAAAATGACGTTAAGCAACACCATCAGATCAATCAGAATATGGGAGAAGACCTCTCCGGGAAACGTTCGAAACTAAACGAGGTTCAGACAGGTCGGCACCTACTATCAGTGCGATTTCTTTAATTTGCTGCTGCGAGAAACATTATACTAGCTGCTAGAACTTGAATCGCTCTGGAATAATATCTAATCAAGTGTTCAAAAAACCAGTGCGCAAGTACTGGACATGTGCTGATAGACATCTAGTGATATCATCAGGCCGCGTATAGTTCTGGGTACTCCAAACTGCGAAAAAGATAGCGGCTCACGATGGGTCTGCTCTTTTATGGTGAATGAGGACAAAACGACAGTACTGCTGTCATCGAGCAAGAGAGTCAGCGCATATGCGCCTTGGCAACCACGCTACTATGGACTGCAGCCATAATTCGAAATAGTAAAGACTTCGTTTATTTGAGCGGAACCAGCATCAACACATAAAACCACACAAAAAATAAAAATAGCAACAACAGCAGCTCTGAATTCAGACGAAGAATCACTCTTGCCAATAATAGTTACTTTAGGCGCTATGTGTTGTAGGCAATGTCAAGTAAAGCCTCTCTCTCGCGCAAACGAAAATCATACTACATAACAAGTCACTTATCGTACCCGCTCCTGCTATATGCGTGCAGAAGCATGCGACATGGACAACACAGCGATAGAAGCGGGCTCTGGGAGCTGTTCAGCAGAGAAAAGTCTTCGCAAAGATTATATGCCCCTACGCGTTGGACAATGCGCGAGTACCCTCTCTTTTTTGAAGACGATTTAACGATGAACTGCTACGAGCCTTACGCATGACATCAAGTCACACAGACGAGTTATAACGCAGCGGCTCCGCTGGCTAGCCATGTTCTAGCGAATGAAAGATGGCGCTCCGGTCAGAACGTGTTTCTATCGGAAGCCGCCTATGGCATAGTAGATGGTAGAGGGCGGCCTCCACATCCGTTGACAGCGACCAGGTCGGAAACGAGTTACAACTACCCTTGCGTGTGACAATGAGCACCGCGTTGGCCATAGAGAGAAGGAGCGACTGGCGACGCTTGCTGGACGGCATCAACACGTTTTAAAAGCGCTTAAGCTGCACAATGATAAGTAAACGTAAGTTATTTGGCTAACTTTCTATACATTTCTGATAAATTTATATGATGATTATAAATTTTAATTATCAATATAGAAAGCTCTCGCGATATCAAGAGTGGCTTTACTTGCTTTATTCGACACTGCAAAATGTTATATAATAAATACATCAAAATTTAACTGTCTTGCCAAGCAGGTATGCGCAAAAGCGTGGCGTCCTGAACTCGCTCTATGAGATGAACACGAATACTATGAAAGTTTTCGATTCTTGCCAAGGACGCCCTTAGAAAGTAACGTTCTGCACTAGCTACATCTGGCAGTATAGTGCAAAAGATACGTAAGCAACACAAATTGTATGGGCGATAATTGTGTAAAGATTTTGAACTAGATGGCATTTAGCAATTCCAATGGTGACAGACCTTTATCAAAATTTGCTTCGTAAATGTGTTTCAAGTGAATTATTTCGCATTCTCAGCTTTGAGAAATGTTCCGACTAGTATTTTTCGACAATTTTGCTGCGCTCGCCCGAACCGTAGTTTCATCCATGTCTTCAAATTGCCACAAAAGAAAACGTACTCGTTCAAATTTCTCATAGCTACAAATCGTTCAGTAATGCCAGTGATTACCGATCAACGATCACCAGGAATGTATTTTTTTAAAATCAGACATCTGAATCATCCGACAATCATCTCATTAAATTATCTTCATGAACAGTCTTGTTGGGTTTTCTCATTTCGAAGTGTCCGGAACTCTGGCGAGATGTGCAATTGTGAATAGCAACTGGTTTGCTTGCATCAGTAAATTGTTTCCCATTAGCCGTTTCTGATCAACTTCAAATCAGCTAATAAGGCATATCTAGATGTCGGACCTCAACATCTATGGCTGGGCGTCTCTAGCTGGAGGGATCACGTTTCTTTAGCATTAATGTAGCTCGTATTTTGGTGAGTCCGCAAATTGAGGACAGCAAGATTACATTCGAACTGTTGATGTTCTAGAGAATGCGTGTAACATCGCCCGTATGCTTGCGCAGTCAAATTTGGCTTTTGGCTGAAGGACTATGAAGAGAGCTCGGAAAATTTTTTTTAGAGGATGTCCCATCGTTGTGGAGTGCTGCTGAAAAATAGATAAGATATTTTTGTACAACTCCGAAGAAAGTAATTGCAGCCGTACATATTCTGCAGCATAAACACCACATAAATTGAGACTGTGGGTTGCACAAAGCGAGTAATCTCTCTCGACGAGCCTGGCTAGAGCAGCATTCTATGTACTAAAGCCCTTCTGTGTATTCACCATATGTAAACGGTTAACAAAGCAGTTCAGACAACACTGGATGAATGCTCAAGGCAAAGACAGGTAAATGTTTATACTCCCAGCAACGAGAGTATCATCCAAACTACTAACGGAACACTGTTGTCTTACGATGTCTCCTTAGTAAGTGAAATTTATCCGCATACACAAATCTGTCGCTTTTTTCAGCTGGAGGATGAACGCCGGTTCCCATTCTACTACCCGTCATCATGGCAAAGCAGAGACTCTTCAATCTAGGCGGCGTGACTCTTAATCCCTTAAAAGCCTAAAGAGGTGCTTGAATACATTTAAGGCGTCCGTCCACATGCAATAATAATCACGTCAAAAGCGAGTAGATTTCAATGCTACAGACTCAGTGTTTGCTTTCAACTTTTGTTTTAAGTGCTTCGCCATGGGTATTGCATGAAAGAAATTTGGTAATGCATTCAAGCAAAATCCAATAAGCATATGAAGAATGCGATTATGGAAACATCGTCAAGCAGAACGCGAACCACGCACAGAATTAGGGAAATCGAAAAACTGTGACTTGTGCCACCTCGAGCTAGGAACGAGTTTCTGATACAAAATACTGAATAAGAGAGAAAAAACAATACAAATACACAAAACAGTAGATACATAAAATGCAATTTCATAAAAGCGGTTTAGGAGTCAACAACAACAGAAAATTGCGAACAAATCATGCACGTAAAGTATGTCATCGAGATACGAAAAATAAAAGCTTGAACATGTTTTCGATATTTAACATTTTTTTTTATGTTTTGCCAAACGGGGCCTGTGACGATCTTGCTAAGAGTGAAATGAATAAATAAAATTTCACTCAAATATTTAGTGCACATGGCACACAACGTCCTTACATGCATGTGACAATGTATATATACAAAATAGTTTTGCCATTTTTACGCCCCCAAAAACAGTTTTAACAAGTAAGAATGTTTAAGTTCGTGTGTAAGCGAACATTTTATACTCAGGGTTAGTTTCAATTGTACAGTTCATTTCAGATAAATTACTTTTTCGATTTTTTTTTGAGGCTCTAGAAATGTTGTGTAATGCTTGATCGAAATAGAGGCGTAGCACCGCCCTTTAACAGAAATTTCATGCTTACAATAAATCTTGGTAAGTGAGTTACATCGAAACGAAAAATTTTTCGCTAAGATATAGCTTATTATTCTAGTCTACGACCCTTTTAACCATCCCTTCTATATAAAGCTAGCAGACCCGCCAGACGTTGTTCTGCTCCTAAATTTGGCTTATCTGAATACATTTTAATAAGTTTTTTCCGTCTAACTCTGCCCTCCACCCACCCCCTTCACTTTTTCCTGATCCTTTTATTCACTCCTCCCTCCGTCTTTTTTCGCTTCATCTATCTCCATATTCGTCTCATTCTATTTCTTTCTCAGTCTCCTTCTCTCTTTTCTCTTCTCTCACGTTCTTACTCATTCTTCTTCATCCCTTATTGCCTGTCCCAGAGGGTGGTATGTATTTTGTTCAGTCCAGTCCAAGTCCCACTCCGAGTTTCAGTCCCAGTCCTAGTCCTAATCCCAGTTCCATTCCGTCTCTGGTCTACTTTGCGGAAAAAAAAGATCGTAAATACTAATATAGGCAAATTATATACCAAACTTCAGGCAAATCGAATGGGCGTATGTAAATAGGTATGTGGGTATTATTATTTCTTGTCTCTATTTCGGCGTCGCATGCATATTTATCAGTTTTGCCAGGTTGATGCGACTAAATCGAATATCACAATGAAAATTACTTTAGAGCTCTCAGCAACAGCTTTAATTTCATAGTCCATATTACCACACACATTCTAGGGGTATCCGGGTACACGTTTTGGCTATATCTTGAACCCTAGTCACCAAGCGGTATAATATATTACTCTGTACTAAAGCATCATCAACAGCTTTCATTTGATATCCATATTATATAAACACATTCTAGGGTACCCGGGTCCACGTTTGAACAAAATCGACCGACGCATCTCTTCAAACACCGGCGACCAACTAATACACATTTTTTTTAACGAAATGCAGATATTCGTTTCTTTTGAAAGTTCGGCTTAAAAATTGCACATGGAACAACTAAGACTCTCCTGAATTAAAAAAATGTCTATGTACTTCTAAATCGCGGGCCCCTCAGAAACCGCCCCCACCCCTCTCGCCGGGCCCGTGATGTGCTATACTTGATATCATTCGCTATAATAATTTTTATTAATAAGCACGTTGTTTTAATTAAACACCAACCAATTACACGGAAGTATATCCGCACCACCTGAAAATATACGTGCCGGTGCGTATACGTAACATTTTATTATTACGTAAAAACATATGAAAAAAATTGCAATAAAATAATATTGCGACTATAAACTGAGATATAACCTATCCTATATTTCAAGTTAGATCAAACTACACACGCGTGCAAAACAATTGAAAATTGGTTAAGTAGTTTAGGAGTCCATCGCGGACAAACAATGTGATACGTGAATTTTATATATAAAGATTCGGTGTTGGTCTTTAGCAATCTCTAGAAAATTTCATGCTATAAGGAAAATATGAGCAGCCAATCTTGTACGATCCGTTATTTTTTTTCGAGTTATGGCTCGCGAAACATAGAAATATGCTCGGTCAAAAAATAAATTATTTGCTTTTTCTTATTATAATTCCACTTGGGAAATGGAACACCATGATATAAAGCTCTTTTTGCAAAGATATAGCTTATTTTATTCATCTACGATCCTTTTTAAAATCTTCTACATAAAAGTGGGCGTAGTTCTTAACCGTTTTTAATTTCACTCAGTCTATACATTTCGCAAAGATAATGTCTTCTGCAAATTTCAATGTAATATTTGTAATTGCTTTTTATTTACGGCTTGTTAAATTTTCTTCTTCCACGCCCATATTCAAAAATTTCTTTCATAAAACCATCCACCTAAACAAATTTCATTAGCTTACGGTATTCGTTTTTGAATTATTTAATTTTTTTCACCTTTCTAAATTTCTATAATCGAAAAAGTGGGCGTCGTTATCGTCCGATTTCGCTCATTTTAAATAGAAATCTATTGTGGGTCGAGATAAGCCCGCATACCGAATTGGTGAAGATATCGCAATATTTGCTCAAGTTATAATAGTGTTAATGGACGTACGTACGGACGAACGAATGGACACGGCTTAATCAAATATTTTTCAATACTGATGATTTTGATATATTGAAGTCTATATCTATCTCGATTCCTTTATACCTATTCAACAAACCGTTATCCAATCATAGTTAGTATACTCTGTGTGCAAAGCACGCTGAGTGTAAAAATGCAAAGCTATTGAATATTTAAATAAAATGCAAATCGCTTACAATGCACACTCGCACAGCAACAACAACAGCAACTCGCACCAACACATCGCTATATAAAACGCAATATTATTTGACGAGTGTATATGAGAAACAAGCTTTCAACATGTTGCATACATTACGGGGCGGTTGTTGTGGCATGCCTTGACGTGTATAATTTTTGCACTTTACACCATTGTAAGGATATAGCAGCGAGCAAGAAAATAGCAGTGACTATTTTTAACAAATCTCGTTTATAAATTTTTCTTTTTTGGTTTCGATAACTTAGGACAAGGCTTTCATGAATTTCGTGTTTTCGAAAAACTTCGAATTTGGAGAAAAATTTATGAAAATTTCGAACTTTTTATGTTGAATTTTCTTATTTTTTTGTGTACGTAGTTTGGTAGCCCAGTCAATTTTAGTCTTACAAAGTACGAGTTATAAATATCTCAAAATACATATTGATTTTTAACAATTTTTTTCCCGAAGTGGTGTTTCATATCTATTCAAATACGAAGGGCGCATAGGTTTATTTATTATCCGGAAAAAATATCAAAATAAATGCGAGTTTTGAGAGAACTGTAGGTGCTTCATACGGCCAAAAGAAAACTTAATAAAAAACTTGAAATTTTCAAATTTTCCAATTTTCGTTTTTTCGAAAAAGTTTTTGAGTTTATTTTTCACAGTTTTAGTTAAAAAATTTATATAAATCTTATCTTATTTCAGAGTAAAGTAAAAAACGAACAAACTATTTGACGAAATTTGATAGAAGTCTTCACTGATATTTTCGTGCTCACTTCTATGTGTACATCTTGCAAACACACACCATATAAATATTTGGCTTTAAATGCAAATCTGCTAACAATCACTTGCCTGCAATGTTAACATTCAGTTCCACCATTTCCGCAATTTACACAATTTTCTTTTTGGTACCCCATTTTACGCCCATTTACTTTGACCACTCTTAAAGTCTATATGTTTGTGTGCTTTCGTATTCCCAAAACGCCTGTATGCCTTTTACTTGAATTGACTCAAATGAGTGCATTGAAATATTTATCCTTGATGCAGTTAGAAACTTTGAATGATTGATGGTGTGGGTAAATATTCCGTGGGGATATAACTTAAATAATTTGTGCCTTCTTTGTATGATTTTAAGTTTTGTATGAATTTTTCCCCATTTGAGTTCATTTCATACAGAAAGAAACGAATTGTGGGCACGTTTGTAAGAGAGTGCGGGGCTTAATAGCAACAAGTTACAACGAAGCACACAGTCATTACTTACTCACGCCTGTTGGATGCACCAAATAGAATATGGTTTCTCCACCTGTTCTTCCCGACTCATATAGTTCTTCTACTTAGGTTATGTTACGTTGAATTGGCTGCGCTCCGTGTATGACCTTACATAGACTGAGTGAGTCGTAGTGTTTTCAGAAGTTTGTTTAACGACCTAACTGAAATTCTATCAAAACCAGTCTCATGTGGCAACACTACGCAGCTTTGGCAATACTAGGAGCCTATGCAACTATCTGCTTCTAGATCTGACAGCTATATCACTACTAATAGCTGCAGTCTTAACTTGGCAAGCGTAGGTATGAGCAAAACGTGTTGATCGTTTGCTCTCCAAAACGCACTTCCTACATCTGCTATCACTAACCAAGCGTAATGTACAGACATGTGACGCCAGCAAGGCAGTATCCGTAAGATAGCCATCATGAGTCTGCCAGTCCTCGCGTTCTTCTCCTTACTCTGCTACCAATTTCATGGGTCGACAGAAATACTTTCAAATCCGAAGCGTATTCATCCCGCGGATGACAAGATCTATCAGCAAAGCTTGAGCTGTTACTCGCTGCACTGATGATCATGTTTTCCTGTTCATACAGCTCATCTTTAGTCTTTTTTGATTTATATACATAGTTTGCATCATGATACGGACCTTCTATCTTCGAGAGAATACGTCAAGGCCATTCGCATCTTCTTTCGTCAACGAACCTACATCGTGATGGTATGATGAAGGCACGCCTTAGATGACAGAACTACCTCTTTTTGTCCTAGCAAAACCTAATTATTGACTCTTATTTAGTTAGTGAGGCAGAACTTAGGGTAATTGTTGTTAAGACAATATCCATATATCTCAGAGAGCCACAAAACGACTCTAATAATAGATTACCGTCAACATCAGATTGAAAACAAAGAACGCGACAGGTAGTCGCTTTTTCTGAATCTTTGTGTTTCGAATTCTCAAAACTGCTTTGACGCGTCCAAGAGTTGCTGGATTTTTCATACTTCTAAGTTTCATCACTTTGCCGACTTTGAGCTCAGTCCTGTTCTCAATCACGCGTGATAACAGCATAACTGGGGCCGTTTTCGGGGCTCCTTTCTTACATAGTAGTGTACGCTGTGTCCTCATTATCGACCGGTAGTCTGTTCCTCCGACCGCTGTTGTTATTTTTATTCTGATATTGGCATGCTCACTCATATAGTAGGCTCACATGCCACCACAGGGAGTCTCACACAAGATGTATGCTTTCTCCATAACTTAGCACTCTTTGTACATCGGACTAAATGTAGAAGAGATCTGCGTTCTTCTACCTGCCAGCATCTGATAGTCCTTCACGTCTCCGCCCATCTTATCATCACGATAACACTCATATCGTGCCGCCATTTGGTTTTCCGTCAGGGAACAGCCCTCCTCATCGTACCAGTTGTTTTCTGATACTACTCGACATTGTGATAACTGCAAATACTTTTCAAAAAGGTAGAACCAAGTAGCAGTAGAAGGAACTCGGAAAACACAGCGATAAAAGAGCACTTTGTGAACAGAGAGTTAAGATCAAAGCAATCCATGCAGATAGATGCCAAACTAAGTGAAGGACGAGGGTGGATTAAAATGGCAACAAGTGACTAATTACGAGGGTAGAAATAAGTATAATGTACGGTCTACATGAAAATGCAGCAATACGACACGAAATCGAAGTGTAAAAGAAAGAGGTAAATCAATCGCGTATTAACAAAGCATATTAGCAACTAATTAGTACTTGGCGGTGGAAAAATATCATAACAAACATTTATAGAGCACAAAAAAGCTAACAAACGCAGCAGAGGTATAGTAGAAAACGTAAGAAAGTAGAGATGCTTTCAATTACAACTCTGCAACGCCTCAAGTATGCACACTTTCATGTATCACGAGTAATTGAAAGCATAGAATGCAAGCTATGAGCAGCGCGGAGGAATGCAAGCAATGGCATTTTAGTATATTTTCCTGCCGCTTGCGCCCTCCTTACAAAGTAAATAGCACAGCAATACTAATAGTTTTGCATACGCAGCGCTTTCAACACACGCGGGCCCATACCCCCCTATTTGTCCATGCAGGACGTAGCGTCATGTATTATGTAGGAGGCGCCTAAGCCGCTTAATGATGCGCAACTTGCAGAGTAACAAACAAACGACCAAACAATATGCTAATGATTCTTCGATCGCATATTAAGTTTAGATGCACTTATAGCTTGAAGAAAAATTTAAGAATTTCAATTAAGAGATCAAACTACGTATTGAAAGTTGTTACCCAGAGGTAGTGCAATACACATATTTATTGTGACAACTTGAACGCCTGGCGTCTACATATTCGAATGCTTCTAGCTTTGGGCAGTTTTTCGAAGGGTACTACAAAGCTACGCGAAGCGCAGTAAAGGCAAATCACCTAAACATTTCTGATGGTACTCAGAGGAACAAGGCGAGATAGAAAGTGCAAACACTATCAGCAACCTAACGGAGGTCGAATCCGCGCTTCGACCACACCTTCGCAGACCTTTTCACTGCGATAAACGGTGGGCTGGGCATAAAGCTCTATTGATATCTCACTGAGTGCACGGCGTCCATTCGACTTTTTATCGCGCGTGGGAGAACTAACCCACACCACAAGAAGGTATGATGGGCATCCTTGCGATGAGATTTATCCGAGGGTGTGCAAAAGGCTTTAGTTATTTTCGACCTAAATGACTTGACGCAGTCTTTGCAGAAATATTTGTTTACCTCTTTTGCTCCGAATCAGTGGATAAATCCTAGACAACGAGATAAGATCGAATACGCTTCAGGGAACCATATACATGACAGTCAGCACGTTTGTCAGTGCTGTATTGACAGTGCCTTCTTGACATAGAGGGCGCATCAACACACAGATCACAACAATGTTAGTCGCACGATGAAGATAATGAAGTACAATTACCTATAGATGTAGATTTAAGCGTTTCTGCATAACACAGGCTGATAACCGAAACTTGAGTGGAAATGAACAGCGCGCAAATCAAACCACAAACAGCTATACACAAGAGGCTGCTGTCACTCTACTAGAGCATAGATGTAATCTCGAGAATGAATGTAACCATGATACAAGACCCATCGCGACTGTAGGGCGAGCGTCGTCTGACCATCTCGACCACCTTTAGTTATAGTACAAGTCGCTAACCAAATCACGACGTTCGCATCACTGAAGCGCTACATGCTGAACCGGTGGCCATGGAGTGCTGCTCGAGCTGCTCCACTAGTATATAGTAGAACATATTAGTGACATTAAACAACGAAAGGTGTGAAAAGTTAAATATCAACCATAATCCACCGTCTTCTGCAGCGCAGCTACAGCAGAAACGTGCCGCATGGACTTTCCATGATCAGTGAATGGTTACGGAGCGCAAAGGCTAAAGCAGCGTGTAGCATGCACATAATTTGGCAGAAGAATATCCCATCTTTCTAACGTATGCTTGATATAATTCGAAGCTCAGTAGATTCACAGATGAACCACCGAGCTCAAGTTATATACACGCTCGCCGTGCGCAGAGTTACATTAACATGCATTATGTCATCACTATGCGCACACTGGGAAACCCAAACCACGTCAACAATGAGGTTCAGAGCATACCAATATCAGGACAGACAAACACGTTCAGACTACATCACTACACGATTACATTCAATTGTGAGCTCAGTGAGTGCTTAGCAGTCGCGTAGATGCTAGAGGTTCTATAAGTACTATGGGTACTATAATATATATATATATGATATCGAGATTCTGAGAGAACAACCCGCCACTTGCCTGTAGATATAAGTCTTTTGCGCCGCTTATCTGCTGTCAAAATTCCCTCAGTCTATTTCCTATATTAGAAGCTATCAAGTTCGCAAGGTTGAGTGCTGGCGCACTTAGCTTGCAAACTAGCGAAGTGGTAGTGTATGCAAAGAGCTAGTAGTCACAAAGCCCGTATCATAAATATGCCGACACCTGATATTTTTCCGAGCCGCAGCGTTCTTTCCACGATCGACTATATGTCGTCATGGTTTTGCACAATCTAGATGCTCTAAGCCAGGGGCCCGCAACCCATGGCACAATTGTGGTACCGTTGTACATCTTTTTAACTTTTCTTCAGTTTCGACTTAGTTTAGGTTAAGTTGAACTGGCCGCTCCATGAGGACCTCACATAGGCTGAATGAGTCTGTAGTGTTAGCAGAAGTTTGTTTTAACGACCAAACTGAAAAAACCCTATCAAAACCAGGACCTATGTTATAAAATAACTCCGTCCTCTTGCCAAATACTAGAAGCTTCCTAGGTCTTAATCCACTTGCTGCTTCAAGATCTGACAGCCGTATCTCTCCTAATAGCTGGAATCTTAGACGTGGCAGCGCACGGCCGCACTATGTACGTCGGCGTTTTCATCCACACTCGCCCATATGCTATGTATCCGGCATCCCTAGACTGCCTATGTTTAGTCTCTCTCAACCACAACGGGTCCATAAACTCGCGGATGGGGGGAAGTGGTCTTTTAATTAGGCTAGTCGTGGTACGTAACAGTAAGTGCGTTCATAGGTACTTGGATAGGCGGCTTGAGAGGTGTGGAGGATTCCATGTAGTATCGAGGCCGCTTGGAGCGGTGTTGCCTACGACGTCATAGTTGGGCGGGGGTATGTATAACATGGACTGGTGTGTGGGTGACAGGGCGGCGTTAAACAACGGCAGGCGTACACTAAGACGTCTTCCCTTGGAGGGCCATATGGAGGCGGCGTTTCAACTTCCGCTATGGCGACGGAGTGTAAGAGGTCACGGTACCACTTGTGTCGTGGGGGGGTGGATCAAACGTGTCTGTGGCCCGTGCACTGGGAGTATTTTCGATTTCGGGGAAACGCTCGCCCAAGGAATTATCAGTTTCGGCATATTTGATAAGGGCTTTGTGACTACTAGCTCTTTGGCATACATACCAACTTCGCTATTGGCAAGCTATTGCGCCAGGGCAACTCAACCTTTTGCGAACTTTGATAGCTTCAATATTAGGAAATAAGAACTGAGGGAATGACTCAATAAGCGGGCGGAAAAAGATTTATTTATTACAAGGCAAAGTTTGGCCGGGTTCTTCTCTCAGAATCTCGATATATATATATATATATAGTACCCATAGTACTTATAGAACCTACTAGCAATCTAATAGCCGAACTGCTAAGCACTTCACTGAGCTCAAATTTGATGTAATCTGTTGTGTAGTCTGAACGTGTTTGGGTCGCTTGATATTAGCTTGAACTATTTGACGTGGTCCATGGCGCATAGTAACATATGCATTTAATTTAACCGCACGGCGAGCTGTATATAACTTGGAGCTCCGGTGTTCATCTGTAATCTACTGAGCTTCGAATTAACTAAGCATACGTTAGGAAGATGGGATATTCTGCCAAATTATTGTGCATGCTAACGCTGCTTTAGCCTTTGGCGCTCGTAAACCATTCACTGATCAATGGAAGTCCATGCGGCACGTTTCTGCTGTAGCTGCGTGCAGTAAGACGGGGTGGATTATGGTTGATTATTTAACTTTTCACACCTTTCGTTAGTTATGTTCACTAATATGTTCTACTATATATAGTGGAGCCAGCTCGAGCAGCACCTCCATGGCCACAGTTCAGCATGTAGCGCTCCAGTGATGCGAACGTTGGAGTTTGGTTAGCGACTTTTGTACTATAACTAAAGGTGGTCGAGATGGCCAGACGACCGCTCCCTACAGTACGATGGGTCTTTGTATCATGGTTTACATTCATTCTCGAGATTACATCTATGCTCTAAAGTAGGAGTGACAGCAGCCTCTTGTGTATAGCTGTTTGTGGTTTTGATTTGCGCTGTGTCATTTCCAACTCAAGTTTCGGTTATCATCGTATGCAGAAAAGCTTAAATCTACATTCTTATAGGTAATTGTACTTCATTATCTTCAATCGTGCGACTAACATTGTTGTGATCTGTGTTGTTGAATGCGCCCTCTATGTCAAAGAAGGCGCAAAGCACTAACAACGTGCTGACTGTCATGTAATATTGTTCCCTGAAGCGTATTCGATCTTATCTCGTTGTCTAGGATTTTATCCAATGATTTCGGAGCAAAAGAGGTTAAACAAATATTTCTGAAAGACTGCGTCAAGTCAATTTAGGTTCGAAAATAACTAAGCCTTTTTTGCACACCCTCGGAATAAATATCATCGCAAGGATGCCCATCATTACCTTCTTTTGGTGTGGGTTTAGTTTCTCCCACTGCTGTAAAAAGTTCGAATGGACGCCGTGCACTCATGGAGATTTCATAAGAGCTTTATGCCCGCCCACCGTTATCGCAGTGAAAAGGTTCTTGCGAAGGTGTTGGTCCGAAGGCACGGATTTTCGACCTCCGTTATGGTTTGCTGGAATAGTGTTTGCACTTTCTATCTCGTTCCTGCTGAGTACCATCAGAAAGTTTTATGGTTGATTTTGCCTTTACTTGCCGCTTCGCGTAGGCTTTGTACCCTTCGAAAAACTGCCTAAAGCTAGAAGATTCGAATATGAGCCAGGCGTTCAAGTTTTTCACAAATAAATATTGTATTGCACTACCTTCTGGGTAACAACTTTTCAATACTTAAGTTTGATTCTCTTAATTTGAAATTCTTAAAATTTTTCTTTCAAGCTATAAAGTGCATAAACTTAAAAAAAATGCGATCGAAGAATCATTAGCATCGTTTTTTTTTGTTACTCTACAATTTGCGCATCATTTAAGCGGCTTTTAGGCGCATCTACATAATTAATTGACGCTTACGTCCTGCAATTGACCAATAGGGGGGGTATGGGCCAGCGTGTTGAAAGCGCTGCGTATTCAAAAACTTATTAGTATGCTGTTGCTATTTTACTTTGTTATGGAGCGCACCTGCAGTAAAATTATACTAAAATGCATTGCTTGCCTTCTCCGCGCTGCTCTTAGCTTTGCATTTCTTATGCTTTCAATTTACTCGTTGATACATGAAGTGTTGCATACTTTGAGGCGTTGCAGAGTTGTAATTGAAAGCTTCTCTAACTTTCTTACGTTTTTCTACTATACCTCTGCGTTTTGTTAGCTTTTTTTTGTGCTCTATAAATTTTGTATTTTTTTTATATATTTTTCACCGCCCAAGTACTAATTTAGTTGCTTTAATTGCTTTGTTTTAATAGCGATTTTATTTACCTCTTTTCTTTTTACACTTTTCGATTTTCTTGTCGTTATTGTTGCATTTTTTCATGTAGTCCTTACATTTTACTTATTTTCTACCCTCGTAATTAAGTCACTTGTTGCCATTTTAATTCCACCCTCGTCCTTTCAACTTTAGTTTGGCATCTGCATGGAATTGCTTTGATCTTAACTCTCTGTTCACAAAGTGCTTTTTTATCGCTGTGTTTTCCGAGTTCCTTCTACTGGCTACTTGGTTTCCTTACCTTTTTTAAAAGTATTTGCAGTTATCACAATGTTCGAGTGTGTATCGAAAAACAACTGGTACGATGAGGAGGGCTGTTCCCTGACGGAAACCAAATGCGGCACGATATGAGTGTTATCGTGATTGAAAGAGGAGAGACGTGAAGGACTTTCAGATGCTGGCAGGTAGAAGAACGCAAGATATCTTCTACATTTAGTTCCGATGTACAAAGAGTGCTTAAGTTATGGAGAAAGCATTAATTCTTGTTGTTGAGACTCCTGTGGTGGCAGGAGCCTATTATATGGAGTGAGCATGCCAATATCAGGAATAAAAATAACAAAGGGTCGGGAAGTAACAGACTACCGGTCGATAATGAAGGACACGGCGTTCACTACTATGTAAGAAAGGAGGCCCCGAAAACGGCCCCAGTTATTGCTGTTTTATCTAGCGTGATTTGAGAAAGACTTGAGCTCAAAGTCGGCAAAGTGATTGAAACTTATAAGTATGAAAAATCCCAGCAACTCTTTGACGCGTTCAAAGCAGTTTTTGAGAAATTCGAAACAAAATGGGGATTCAGAAAAAGCTACTACCTGTCGCGTTCTTTGTTTTATCTGATGTTGAAAAAAAAACGGTAATCTATTATTAGAGCGTTTTGTTGGCTCCTCTGAGTATATGGATATTTGTCTTAACAAAATTACCTTAAGTTCGCCTCCTCTAACTTAAATAAAGAGTCAATAATTAGGTTTTGCTAGGACAAAAAGAAGTAGTTTCTGTCATCTAAGGCGTGCCTTTCATCATACCTATCACGATGTATGGTTCGTTGCCGAAGAAGATGCGATGGCCTTGAACTATTCTCTCGAAGATAAGAAGGTCGTATCATGATGCAAACTATGTATATCAAAAAAGAACTTAAAGATGAGCTGTATGAAAAGGAAAACATGATCATAGTGCAGCGAGTAACAGCTCAAAGCTTTGCTGATTAGATCGTGTCATCCGCTGGGATGAATACGCTTCGGATTTGAAAGTATTTCTGTCGACACATGAATTTGGTAGCAGAGTAAGGAGAAGAAAGCGAGGACTGGCAGACTCATGATGGTTATTCTTACTGGATACTGCCTTCTGGCGTCACATGTCTTTAAATTAAGCTTGGTTAGTGATAGCAGATGTAGGAAGTGCGGTTTGGAGGAGCAAACGATCAAACACGTTTTTTGCTCATACCCTACGCTTGCCAAGTTAAGATTCCAGCTATTAGTAGTGATATAGCTGTCAGATCTAGAAGCAGATAGTTGCATAGGTCCTAGAAAGCTTCTAGTATTTGCCAAGAGAATGATTTTTGATAGAATTTTTCAGTTAGGTCGTTAAACAAACTTCTGAAAACACTACAGACTCATTCAGGTTATGTAAGGTCATCACGGAGCGGTCCAATTCAACGTAACATAACCTAAGTAGAAGAACTATATTGAGTCGGGAAGAACAGGTGGAAGAAACCATATTCTATTTGGTGCATCCAACAGGCGTGAGTAAGTAATGACTGGTGTGCTTCGTTTGTAACTTGTTGCTATTAAGCCCCGCACTCTCTTTACAAACGTCCCACAATTCGTTTTCTTTCTTGTATGAAATGAACTCAAAATGGGGAAAAATTCAATACAAAACTTAAAATCATACAAAGAAGCACAAATTATTTTAAGTTATATCCCCACGGAATATTTACCCAACACCATCAATCATTCAAAGTTTCTAACTTCATCAAGGATAAATATTTCAATGCACTCATTTGAGTCAATTCAAGTAAACAGGCGTTTTGGGAATACGAAAGCACACAAACATATAGACTTTTAGAGTGGTCAAAGTAAATGGGCGTAAAAATAGGGTACCAAAAAAGAAAATATTGTGTAAATTACGGCAAATGGTGAACCAATGTTAACATTGCAGGCAAGTTATTGTTAGCAGATTTACATTTAAAGTCAAATATTTATATGTGTGTGTGTTTGCAATATGTACACATAGAAGTGAGCACGAAAATATCAGTGAAGACTTCTATCAAATTTCGTCAAATAGTTTGTTCGTTTTTTACTTTACTCTGAAATAATATAAAATTTATATAAATTTTTTAACTAAAACTGTGAAAAACAAACTCAAAAACTTTTTCGAAAAAATCGACAATTGGAAAATTTCGAAATATTCAAATTTTTTATTAAGTTTTCTTTTGGTCGTATGAAGCACCTACAGTTCTCTCAAAACTCGCATTTATTTTTGATATTTTTTCCGGATAATAAATAAACCTATGCGCCCTTCGCATTTGAATAAATATGAAACACACTTCGGGGAAAAAATTGTTAAAAATCAATATGAATTTTGAGAGATTTATAACTCGTACTTTGTAAGACTAAAATTGACTGGGCTACCAAACTACATACTCAAAAAAATAAGAAAATTCAACATAAAAAGTTCGAAATTTTCATAAATTTTTCTCCAAATTTCGAAGTTTTTCGAAAACACGAAATTCATGAAAGCCTTGTCCTAAGTTATCGAAACTAAAAATAGAATAATTTATAAACGAGATTTGTTAAAAATAGTCACTGCTATTTTCTTGCTCGCTGCTATATCCTTGCAATGGTGTAAAGTGCAAAAATTATACACGTCAAGGCATGCCACAACAACCGCCCCGTAATGTATGCAACATGTTGAAAGCTTGTTTCTCATATACACTCGTCAAAATAATATTGCGTTTTTATATGCGAATGTGTTGGTGCGAGTTGCTGTTGTTGTTGCTGTGCGAGTGTGCATTGTAAGCGATTTGCATTTTATTTAAATATCCAATAGCTTTGCATTTTTACACTCAGCGTGCTTTGCACACAGAGTATACTAACTATGATTGGATAACGGTTTGTTGAATAGGTATAAAGGAATCGAGATATATATAGACTTCAATATATCAAAATCATCAGTATTGAAAATATTTGATTAAGCCGTGCCCATTCGTTCGTCCGTACGTCCGTCCATTAACACTATAACTTGAGCAAATATTGTAATATCTTAACCAAATTCGGTATGCGGGCTTATCTCGACCCACAATAGATTTGTATTTAAAATGAGCGAAATCGGACGATAACGACGCCCACTTTTTCGATATAGAAAATTAAGAAAGGTAAAAAAAATAAATAATTCAAAAACTAATACCACTAAGCTAATGAAATTTGTTTAGGTGGATTGGTTTTATGAATGAAATTTTGGAATGTGGACGTGGAAGTAGAAATTTTAAAGTTTAACAAGCCGTAAATAAAAAGCCATTACAAATATTACATTGAAATTTTGCAGAAACATTATCCTTGCGAAATTATATAGACTGAGTGAAATTAAAAACGGTTAAGAACTACGCCCACTTTTATGTAGAAGATTTTAAAAAGGATCGTAGATGAATAAAATAAGCTATATCTTTGCAAAAAGAGCTTTATATCAATGGTGTTCCATTTCCCAAGTTGAATTATAACAAGAAAAAGCAAATAATTTAAATTTTTGAAAATGGGCGTGGTACCGCCCTTTTTTGACCAAGCATATTTCTATGTTTCGCGAGCCATAACTCGAAAAAATAACGGATCGTAAAAGATTGGGTGTACAAATTTTCCTTATAGCATGAAATATAATATATAAAATGTTACGTATACGCACCGGCACTCATATTTTCAGGTGGTGCGGATATACTTCCGTGTAATTGGTTGGTGTTTAATTAAACAACGTGCTTATCAATAAAAAATATTATAGCGAATGATATCAAGTATAGCACATCACCAGGCCCGGCGAGAGGGGGGGAATTATCCCCGGACCCGGGGTTTCTGAGTGGGCCCGCGATTTAGAAGTACTAAGACATTTT
Source organism: Eurosta solidaginis (assembly GCA_029619165.1). NCBI lineage: Eukaryota > Metazoa > Arthropoda > Insecta > Diptera > Tephritidae > Eurosta > Eurosta solidaginis. The sequence goes on from JARSSU010023878.1 coordinate 54,249, forward strand.
TTTAATTCAGGATAGTCTTTAGTTGTTCCATGTGCAATTTTTAAGCCGAATTTCAAAAGAAACGAATATCTGCATTTCGTTTTAAAAAAAATGTGTGTTAGTTGTTCGCCGGTGTTTGAAGAGATGCGTCGGTCGATTTTGTTCAAACGTGGACCCGGGTACCCCTAGAATGTGTTTATATAATATGGATATCAAATGAAAGCTGTTGATGAGTGCTTTTGTACAGAGTAATATATTATACCGCTTGGTGACTAGGGTCTCAAGATATAGGCCAAAACGTCGACCCGGATACCCCAAGAATGTGTGGGAAATATGGTTATGAAACGAAAGCTGTTGCTGAGAGCTCTAAGGTAATTTTCATTGTGATATTCGATTCAGTCGCATCAACCTGGCAAAACTGATAAATATGCATGCGACGCCGAAATAGAGACAAGAATTAATAATACCAACATACCTATTTACATACGTCCTATTCGATTTGCCTGAAATTTGGTATATAATTTGCCTATATTAGTATTGCTTTTTTTCCGCGAAGTAGACCAGAGACGGAATGGGACTGGGACTGAAACAAAATACATACCACCCTCTGGGACAGGCAATAAGGGATGAAGAAGAATGAGAAGAACGTGAGAGAAGAGAAAAGAGAGAAGGAGACTGAGAAAGAAATAGAATGAGACGAATATGGGGATAGATGAATCGAAAAAGACGGAGGGAGGAGTGAATAAAAGGATCAGGAAAAAATGAAGAGGAGTGGGGAAAGGGCAGAGTTAGACGGAAAAAACTTATTAAAATGTATGCTGATAAGCCAAATTCAGGGCAGAACAGTGTCTGCCGGGTCTGCTAGCTTTATATAGAAGGGGTGGTTAAAAGGGTCGTAGACTAGAAGAATTAGCTAAATCTTAGCGAAAAATTGTTTTGTTTCAGTGTAACTCACTTACCAAGATTTATTGTAAGATGAAATTTCTGTTAATGGGCGGTGCTACGCCCATATTTCGATCAAGCATTACACAACATTTTTATAGCCTCAAAAAAAAATTGAAAAAGTAATTTATCTGAAATGATGTGTACAATTGAAACTCACCCTGGGTATAAAATGTTCGCTTACACACGAACTTCGACATCCTTACTTGTTTAAACTTGTTTTTGGGGGCGTAAAAATGGCAAAACTATTTTTGTATATATTACATTGTTACATGCATGTAAGGGCGTTTGTGTGCCATGTTGCACAAAATATTTGAGTGAAATTTTATTTATTCATTTCACTCTTAGCAAAGATCGTAACAGCCCCGTTTGGCAAAACATCATGTTAAATATCGAAAACATGCTCAAGCTTTTATTTTTCCTATCTCGATGACATACTTTACGTTGCATAATTTTTTTGCAATTTTTTCTGTTGTTGTTGACTAAACCGCTTTTATGGAAATTGCATTTTATGTATCTACTGTTTTGTGTATTTGTATTGTTTTTTCTCTCTTATTCAGTATTTTGTATCAGAAACTCGTTCCTATCTCGAGGTGGCACAAGTCACAGTTTTTCATTTCCCTATTCTGTGCGTGGTTCGCGTTCTGGCTTGACGAATTGTTTCCATAATCTGCATTCTTCATATGCTTTATTGGATTTTGCTTGAATGCATTACCAAATTTTCTTTCATGCAAATACCCATGGCGAAGCACTTAAAACAAAAGTTGAAAGCAAACACTTGAGTCTGTAGCATTGAAATCTATTCGCTTTTGACGTGAATTATTATTGCATGCGGACGGACGCCTTAAATGTATTCAAGCACCTCTTTAGGCTTTTTAAGGGATTAAGAGTCACGCCGCCTAGATTGAAGAGTCTCTGCTTTGCCATAGTGACGGGTAGAGAATGGGAACCGGCGTTTCATCCTTCAGCTGAAAAAAGCGGCAGATTTGTGTATCGGATAAATTTCACTTACTAAGGAGACATCGTAAGACAACAGTGTTCCGTTAGTAGTTTGGCTGATACTCTCGTTGCTGGGAGTATAAACAATTTTACCTGTCTTTGCCTTGAGCATTCAATCCAGTGTTGTCTGAACTGCTTTGTTAACCGTTTACATATGGTGAATACACAGAAGGGCTTTAGTACATAGAATGCTGCTCTAGCCAGACTCGTCGAGAGAGATTACTCGCTTTGTGCAACCCACAGTCTCAATTTATGTGGTGTTTATGCTGCAGAATATTGTACGGCTGCAATTACTTTCTTCGGAGTTGTACAAAATGTCTTACTATTTTCAGCAGCACTCCACAACGATGGGACATCCTCTAAAAAAAATTTTCCGAGCTCTCTTCATAGTCCTTCAGCCAAAAGCCAAATTTGACTGCGCAAGCATACGGCGATATTACCGGCATTCTCAAGAACATCAACAAGTTCAAATGTATCTTGCTGTCCTCAATTTGGCTCAAAATACTGACTACCATTAATGAAAGAAACGTGATCCTCCAAGCTAGAGACGCCACCATAGATGTTGAGGTCCGACATCTAGATGCCTTTTAGCTGATTTGAAGTTGATCAGAACCAATGGGAAACAATTTTAAACGAATGCAAAACAGTTGCTATTCAATTGAACATCTCGCCAAAGTTTCCGGACATTCGAAAGAGAAAACCCAAAAGACGTTCTGAAGATAATTTAAATGAGATGATTATGGATGATTCAGATTCTGATTTTAAAAACAATACATTCCTGGTGTTCCTTGATTCGGTAATCACTGGCATTACTGAACGATTTGTAGCTATGAGAAATTTGAGCGAGACGTTTTCCTTTTTGTGGCAATTTGAAGACATGGATGAAACTACGGTTCGGGCGAGCGCAGCAAAATTTGTCGAAAAATACTAGTCGGACATTTCTCAAAGCTGAGAATGCGAAATAATTCACTTGAAACACATTTACGAAGCAAATTTTGATAAAGGTCTGTCACCATTGGAATTGCTAAATGCCATCTATGTTCAAAATCTTTATACAATTTTCCCCAACATTTGTGTTGCTTTACGTATCTTTTGCACTATACCTCTCAATGTAGCTAGTGCAGAACGTTCTTTCAGCGTCCTTGCAAGAATCAAAAACTTTCATAGATCGTGTTCATCTCAAGAGCGAGTTTCAGGACTTGCCACGCTTTGTGTGATCTGTTTTGGCAAGACAGTTAAATTTTGATATTATTATAAAAATTTTGCAGCGAATAAAGCAAGTAAAGCCACTCTTTGATATCCGAGCTTTCTATATTGAATAATTAAAATTTATAATCATCATTAAATTTATCAGAAATGTATTAAAATGTTACCAAATAACTTACTTACTTACTCAATTGGCACTTAACCGTTTAAACGGTTATGGCCGTCCAACAAGGCGCGCCAGTCGCTCCTTCTCTCTACCAACCGGTGCCAATTGGTCACACCAAGGGAGTTTAAATCGTTTTCCACCTGGTCCTTCCAACGGAGTGGAGGCCGCCCTCTACCTCTACTTCCATAGCGCGCTTCCGATAGAAACACTTTCTTGACCGAGCGCCATCTTTCATTCGCATAACATGGCCTAGCCAGCGGAGCCGCTGCGTTATAACTCGCTGGACTTGATGTCTGCGTATAGCTCGTACAGTCATCGTTAAATCTTCTTCGGTACTCGCCATTGCCAACGCGTAGGGGTCCATAAATCTTTCGAAGAACTTTTCTCTCGAACACTCCCAGAGCCGCTTCATCTGCTGTTGTCATGGTCCATGCTTCTGCACCATATAGCAGGACGGGTACGCTAAGTGACTTGTAGAGTATGATTTTCGTTTGCCGAGAGAGGGACTTTACTTTTCAATTGCCTACCTAGCCAAAGTAACATTTATTGGCAAGAGTGATTCTTCGCTGGATTTCAGAGCTGCTGTTGTTGCTAGTGTTGATGCTGGTTTCCCAAATAAACGAAGTCTTTTACTATTTCGAAATTATGGCTGCCAATAGTAGCGTGGTTGCCAAGGCGCATATGCGCTGACTCTTTGCTCGATGACAGCAGGTACTTCGTTTTGTCCTCATTCACCATAAAACCCATCCCTTACCGCTTCTTTTTCCAGTTTGGAGTAACCAGAACTAACGCGGCCTATGATATCAATGTCATCAGCACATGCCAGTAATTGCACACCTTTATAGAATATTATTCCAGAGCGATTAAGTTCTGCAGCTAGTATAATGTTCTCCAGCATCAAATTAAAGAAATCGCACGATAGAGGGTCACCCTGTCTGAAACCTCGTTTAGTTTCGAACGGCCGGAGAGGTCTCTCCCAATTCTGACTGATCTGATGGTGTTGCTTAACGTCATTTTGCACAGCCGTATAAGTTTTGCGGGGAAACCAAATTCAGACATAGAGGCATATAGGCTAGCTCCCTTTTCGTGCTGTCGAAGGCGGTTTTTAAAATGACGAAGAGATGATGTGTGTCGATTATTTTTCGCGGGCTTTTCCAAGATTTGGCGCATTGTGAAAATCTGGTCGATGTTGATTTACCAGGTCTGAAGCCGCGACTGATAAGGTCCAATCAGTTGTTTCACGTGGGCTTCAATCTTTCGCACAATACACTTGACAGGACCTTATATGCGATATTAAGGAGGCTGCGGAGGGAGGGTGGAGCCGTGTGTAGAAGTCCACGAAAGTGGGGAAAGCGTCTGATCGCCATTCACCTGGAATGGCCAGAGCGATTCTTTTGCATGCGGTTCAAGCAGCTCTACTACTTCCGGTCGCTTGCGCGCAAGTATCCTCTGGGTAGCCACCAAACAGCCGTTTAGTGGTGAGCTAATGTGAGAAGGCGACAACCTGGCTAGGCCACTCTGACATAATCGTTTAAGGGCTAGCCGGGGATCTTCCATCGGCAGCGTCTGTTCACCACTTGGTGCGGCTGCAGCTAGCGTCCTGTCCTTGGAGCAAGCGCTCGCTAATATAATACTCAGTACATATTTTCACCCCCGCTGAGCTGGTTGTGCGCTGGGCTGGATGACAAGACACACTCTTTACCCAAATAACTAGAAAAGACTATTTGAAACATATGTGCTGTTAAAGAGAATTTTATTTCTATGTTACAATAAATAGTATAACAGTAATATTCTGTGTTAACTTTATTGTCAGCTCTTGGTCCCAAAAATATTTAGTTGACATGGCAAAATTTTTTTTTGATGTATCCATCAATAACACCGCGTTGCACACATCCTGTCCTATGAACCAATATACTTTTTCGGAGAGGGGAGAACAAATAAAAATACACGTGTATCGGCGATTTTCATATAAACGTTAGCATTTTTTTATGTATAAAGTATAAAGCTCTTAGTGTCCGTCTGTCCGCCTGTGTGAACTACTAAAGCTCTCCGAAAAAAAAATTGTTTTTCGACCCATCCTACTCCATATATTTGTAGTTTATCATAGTAACTTTTTAACACTAAACTGTTTATGGCGGACAGACGGACACTAAGAGCTTTATATATACTTTATACATAAAAAAAATATCGTGACGTGTACATGAAACATCGCCCCTCCGAAAAAGTATATTTGGTTCATAGAACAGAACTAAGCTCGTTTTTGTAACTCAGTGTAATGATTCATGAATGAGCCTCATTAATTCAAGTTAATGAAATGTTTTAGTGATATTTTTGTAGGGAGCCTGTAAATTGTTTAGTCCCGGGCCCGGATTTTCTCTCTACGGCCCTGGCTATAGCACCTGCTTAACTAGGTAATCTAACTTTTCATTATCTTTCATGTCGCTGATGCCCCGGAACTTATCCTAACAAACCTTGTTTTTTGGCTCCAAGACCATTTAAGACTACAATCAATTCACCTTCCGCGTAAAGTAATTGTGTTAAACTGCAAGGCAGGTAAGGCTGCTTAGCTGTCTGACTTAACGAGAATACTTCTCGAGTATAAGCCTCTTCCGTAGACATTCTCTACGTCAATTTCTATAGCATTATTTCTGCCTATGCAGCAATCCATTGGTATCGTTTTCTTGAAGTTCGGCTCATAGATGCCAGACCTCTTTTTCGCGCCATCAAGTTATGATCCATCCGGGGATCTGAGTCTGGGTCAGTATATTAGATCTCTGTTGCCCAAAAGTTGCTTTCCACAATGGATACCTCAAATTATGAAGTTTTTCCTTATTCATCAGCATTGTGGTCCCTGAGAAATCCAGTCCCGATCTAGGCTCATTACAGCTTTTACTAACTTCACTTGTATGTTTGTATGTATGTAACTCCTTATACAAAATATATATGTTACGCCGGTTTGTACCTAGGAAACTTGCAGTTTCATCGGGTAGAACCTGACGGATATGGGTGTTAGAGGCGTTGATTCCCACATTGCAATTGAAAATATGGTTGGTGTCGTGTGGGACACATTACAAACCGGGTCATACATTGCTATGTCGGGGTTGATTCTGGTAAGTAGAGTTTTTATCTATTACACTAGCCAGATCGAGGTTGGGCTAGAGTAATGCGCGTTCCCCTAGGGAGGTTGCTTTCTGCAACTGCGAGCTTAGGGTATTTGTCTTTATGAACGGAGTTCACCGGACAATCCCTGGCATAGGTAGTCCGACGCCTCCTTGTGGATGTCTCTGTGTTTTCATGTTTCTTTTTTTCATACGGTTTAGTTCTTAAGTGCCGCATTTCTTCATAATGCTATTCTTAGTTCTTGGGAGGTGGGACCTTTTCAATCACATTTCTGTTGGGATGCCCAGGTTTCTGCGTATTTAGCAGAACTGTTTGTTTAGCTTTTCACTTTCTCTTCTCACAGCGTATATAATGGTTTGGGGACATAAAGAGACATCGCGCGGCAGTTCTGAGTGGCGATGCAGTTTTCTGTAGGGTGTTTCTTTTGGGCTTGGCGATCCTATTGAGAGCTTGTAACATACAAGCGGTGCGCATATTTTATACTAGGATATGAACGTTTCTTTATCTTTATCCCAAGTGCTGCCGACATGCAAGATTCTTGAGATTTTGTTACGACTACGCTGGACTTAAGGTACAATTGCCCCTATATGCTCGATGATTTTCGATGTACACGCAATGTTTTTGGTTTTAAACAGTCGATAGCGTAATACCACCGACGTGGATGTCGCCAAGGATTTAGTCGGTGACAGTGTCAGATTTTGCGAGGTGAAACCGGTACCCATCTTTAGTTGTTACGTTTCTAATAAAACAACGTACTTTTTTGAACTAGTCGAAGCTTTCGTAAACAGTTACAGAATGAAACTCATTTATCTTAATAAAAATATAAAAAATCATATAATTATAAAATTTTTTAAATTGGAAATGCTTGTAGTTCATGACTAATATTTGTGTATGTTTTTGTAATTAATGAGAAATATTTGCAAACATTTTTTATAATCAGCTCACAAATTTTCGCGCGTTACTAAATAACAAATATGATAATAAAAATAATAACTTAATTTAGTGAGATAATAAAATAGCAGCTTAGTTAATTATTGCATAACAAAGCGTAATGAATGCGCAATTTGTTTTCATACATTTTAATTAACTAAATATATATTTATATAATTACAAAACTGCATATCTACAGGTTAATTAAGTTTTTACCATTAACTAAATGGAAAATATTGCTAAATGAATTTATTGTTGTTGTAAATACAATGTTGTTATTGTTGCTATTGTATAGCTATTAAGCATTAATAATACATATATATGGGGTATTCCATCCCATTTCGACTAATTTTTTGAACCCGACCCCTTTAGAATTGGCTGAAAGTTTTTCTTCTTTTTCTAGCTTACGAAAGACGTTTTTCAGAAGTTTTTCAAATTTTTTCATCCAACTCAAAAAAGTTATGAATTTAAAAAAAACCATTTTTGTTTTCAAAATGCTATAACTTTTTCAAAAATTGACCGTTTGGGATCTTTTTTTTTAAATTCGTTTTTAAATGTACTTTTCGGAAAAAATTCAAAAAATTTTTAAAGTGTAATCTTTCAGTTTTTTCGAGATTTTTTCGAATTTCGCCCTTTTTTTTCTCATAAAAAACTTCAATCATTCTGCAATCATCCCCACTAATCCCGGAGTGGGCCGAGAATTTTTTTTTATTTAATTGAAAAAAAAACTTAAAAATTTTTTTCGTATTTTTTCCGAAAAGTACATTTAAAAACATATTAGATCCCAAACGGTCAATTTTTGAAAAAGTTATAGCATTTTGAAAAAAAACACCGTTGTTTTTTTTTAAATTCATAACTTGTTTTGAGTTGGATGAAAAAATTTGAAAAACTTCTGAAAAACGTCTTTCTTAAGCTAGAAAAAGAAGAAAAACTTTCAGCCAATTCTAAAGGGGTCGGGTTCAAAATTGGTCGAATGGGATGGAATACCCCATATATACATGTACATGCGCATAGTTTAATTGTACCATTTTCGTTGTTTGTATATCGTAGCTCATGCGTGCCTGCGTATGCACTTAATTGAATTCTGTAGACATGCAAGAATTTGGTAGAGCATAAATGCCACAGGTATAAATGTGCGAAATACATATGTATCTATGTACATTAGGGTGGACCTTATTTTCCAAAGTGTTCTGATTCTCGATCTCACCCCCTAGAAATATTCGAATAGCCTAAAAACTAGAATATACAAAGTTTTAGGTCAATCGAAAAAGGGTTAGAGGTGGCGCAAAGAGCTTGAAGTCCTGAAAAATTACGAATTTTTACAATTTCTTAAATTTGGTCAACCCTACTTCATTTGTTATGGGCGAAACGTAATTTATCGTGTTATTAGTAAGTTCTAGAGTATTTGACTTTCAAATAAATCTAAAACAACAAAAATTGGTCAAATAATAATAAAGTTATAAAATTAATTATGCCTTAAACAGGGTGTCATTACTTCAAGAATGTGTATATAATGAGTATAAGTAATGAGTTTGTTTAACATTTTTTGTATTATAAACTTTTTTGAAAATACATTTTTAAAACATATACATATATCTTGTGAACTTTAGCTGGCACGCATATAATATGATATTATTTCCTAGGATATAATTAATGATGATTTATTATGTGATTCAAATTGTTTTTTGTTACAACTTGTAATAAATATTGTCTTTCTTGTTCGTCATTTTAAGTATTCTATTATATTCTTCCATAAGTTTTACTCCCCGTTCTGCTGTGTCGTTAACTACTTTTATATTGTAATGAATTTACTTGCAAATCCTCTTATTTGCCCTTCTTCTGCTAAGTTCGAATCACTAAACTGTTGAATAAATAACTCCAATATTGAATAATGGAAAAATGGCTTTTATTAAAGTACTTCACAAAACACTTATACTTTGCAACTAGCTTGCTTAACAACCAAACTGATAATAGCTCAAATGAAACTGATTTCTCGCCTCTACTGTCGCCTGATTTATACTTTTTGATTTCTCATTGCATACTTCTAGGCTTTTCCATTCCAGAACTTACTAGTTAGTTAACAGCTACAAAATCTCCAGCCACAACTACGTTTATAACTTCTCATTTGAGTAATACTTGCACAAATTATTGCCCTCTCTTGTGAGTAATTCAGATAAGATATATGCATGTGTTTGTGCATTGCTTTCAGCTGCGTGTACCTACATATGTGTAGACGTAGTGATTGATCTATGGATGTGCATGCAAGGCGCTGCTTAGCATCGGCTTAGAGATGGCAGCACCCCTTAATTTTGCTAATATTCGTAACAATATTTATAAGAGTATCCTTAGCTTTTTTATAGGTTTCTATATCCCCCAGTATAGTTGATCTACCGACCAAAAAAATCAATTGCATTTCTTGTTACAAATGGTGTAGTTCTTTTTCTATGAATTTATTGATTTTACTGGGCCTTAAGTGTAACCTCTTTAAATTTTCTGTTTCCTTGTCGCAGTTGTATATGCTTTTGATTTTTTCAACAATCTTTTTCATGAGACGTCATCATCGAACAATGCCAATCAATACATTCTTCATACAGGTACCATAGGTGGTTACAAAACTTTTTATTGCAATGTCAGATATTTTTTTATTAACATTTCTGTATTTACAAATTTCTTTCATAAAAGATAAGCCTTGAAGAGGTGCTCAATCAGGATTGTTACAGTTAAACCAAAGCTTAACATAGAATTGTATAATAAACGCACATATACTTGCTAACGAATTCTCTTCATACTCTGTTAGTTTAAACTGTTCACGAAATAAATAGATTTTTAAGCATACATGCCTTGGACATCCACCGAGCATGTTGAGTGGGCCCTGGTACACGAAACTTTATGCCATCACTTGCTCGTACACATATAGACGTTAATTCCAATAATTCCCTAAAGTCATCTCTTACTATTTTCTTTTTCAACTCTTCCTTAGAGAAATTTAGAATGGTATCGTTGCTATCGCTTAAAAGTAATTTCGATTAGTTATTTTGTAACAAATCTCTGAAACTATTTTTTCGATATTTTTCCAATTTTCTTGAAATCGCCGAAATAACTGGACGACCTTACTAGTATTTACTGGAAAATAACTCCCAGGAGAACTTCATAAATATGATGACGACAAGGTAGATACAAAAGTTTTCGCTCAAGTTTTTTTCTAATAACGTTGCAGCTCCTTTTATAACGCCTGTGTTAACCGATGCCGTGTCAAAACAACAGGCCACAATATCATCCTTTAGATCCCATTCAAATAACAGTTCATACAACGTATCAGCTATTTCCCAGCCTGTTGCAGCATATAATTTTTGGAACTCCTATTAACTGTTCGCCATTCCTGTAAGTAACAACAGGCTTAAATTTGTTGTGGCATCACGCATTTCGAAAGAAAATTTATAAAAAAATATATGTGTATAATTCTTTAAATAAACACACTTCAAGTTTGGCTTCAATTTTGAAGCTTTTGGCCATTTTAGAAAAGTAAGAAAATACAGATCTTATTACGGTATGGAAGAGCAGTAAATTTTCGTAGGATTTAGAAATATGGAAGCCTGAAACACGAAATTGTAAAAATTCGTAATTTTTCAGGATTTCAAGCCTTTGCGCCACCTCTAAATGTTTTTTACTTGACCTAAAACTTTGTATATATTCGTTTTTGAGCTATTCGCATATTTTTAGGGGGTGAGATCAAGAATCCAAACACTTTTTTCCCCTCCATACAACGAAGGGCCACCCTAATGTACATACTGTTAGAATGTTAAGTCAATATATGTGTTTGTGCACATTTAAAAGAGTTTTAGTAATTACAGCTTGTTTACCACTACATTAGCGACTGGATTATTTGCTCTATAAGGAGAGTACCAAATAGGATGACAATTGTATAATTTTGTATTGTTTGTGCGTCTGTGGGCGCCACCGCGTATACGTAACATTTATATGTATTTTTTGCGTAAGCGTAGTTGTTTTTGTAGCAATAAGAACCCTCTCCGAACGCTCTGGGGAGTGTTATCGATGTTGAAGCTCCTGGTGCTTGTTACCGGAACGGACCGGATCTGCATCATTAAGGTACCAGCCCGACCATCACGGGAACGATTTGGTATGACTACATGCGACCTTCTAGGTCATACCACCCTCCCAACCCCTAGATCCACGAGGAACTTGGGGTCGCCAGAGCCTCTGCTGTTAAAGAAAGGATTTGCAACGGGTAGGTGAGGTTGACAATTGGGTTGGAGAATCTATATTGCGCTGGCAATCCCTTTTTTTTATTTTTTAATCCCTTGAGAGGTTTGCGCTACACAACCCCTTGAATCAATTTGGTATTTTAGTCGTCTTTTACGACAGGCATGCCTGCCGCCGGTATATTCTAAGCCTCTAACCCGCTGGAGGTGCGTAAGCGTAGTGTGTGGGATTGGTGGCTGTATAAGGAATTATTCAATATGCTTTAACGTGAGTACCTGTCAATGGAAGAGTCAATCTCACGGTGTCAAACAAGGTTCTAATTGCATGATGAAACGCCCAATTATCGGCTCCATGTTCCTTACCCCAAACACTTCATAGCCGAATCATTGACACCAAATTAGTTTGTAATCATGTATTTCGATCACAAAGTCTTATTATTATTATTATTAGCAATGCGGCCTTTGTGCATGTCCTTTCAGCCTAACTTTGTATGTGAAGTCTTTTGGTGTTTCTAAGTACCTCTTCTGGCTTTATAATCCATTTCACATAGGGATAAGGAGTCACACAGCCTAGATGGTGGAGTCAACTCCTTGCCAGAGCGACGCATTCGCAAGGAATGTGAACCGGCGTTTCATCCTCCAGCTCACAGAAACGACACATTTCACTATCGGATAGATTTAACTTGCTTGGGTACAACGTAGAACACTGTGTCCCTTATAGTACCCAGTGAGAGTTCTTAGGTCCTCCCTGCTTAGATTAATGAGTTTGGCTGCTACTTTCGTTGCTGGAAGTATAAAGAGTTTGGCCTGTCTTTGCCTTGGGCAGTCAATCCAGTGACGTCTGAATTGTTTTGTTTCCCAGTTACGTATGGTTTCCCTTGTGTGTGCTTTTGTGAGTCCACAGAAGCGCTCTGGACCATAGAATACTGCCATAGCACCCTTCTGTGCTAGGTAATCTGCATATTCATTACCTTTATGTCCCTGATGTTCGGGAACCCATCTTAGCAAAAACTTGTTTTTGGCTTGCAGGTCATTAAGGATTTTAATGCAGTCATCCACTAGCTTAGATATAACTGTGTGGGATTTTAAAGCACGGTGAGCCGCCTGGCTGTCCGACATAATGTAGATGCTCTTCGAGGATGAGCCTCTTCGCAGACATTATCTACCGCAGACTTCTATTGCATGGATTTCTGCCTGAAATATGGTGGGATGGGATAGCATCCTATTGGTATCGATTTATTGACGTTCGGCCCATAGATACCAGCTCCCGTTCTTCCGTCATCGAATTTCGATCCGTCCGTGAACCAGACCGCTGAGTCAGGGTCATTATAAGGATTCCCTGTTTTACAGTGGTTCTTGTCCACAACGGACACTTTGAAGTTCCGCGGGACATTACGTCACACAGTTGTAATGTGGCATTTCCTATGAATTTTCTTATTACTTTAATATGCCCTATCATGTTTCCTGGCTTCAACTCGGAAATATTTTGAAGTCTTGGTGCGCCTAGTTTTGCCTCTTTCTCTATCAGAATAGGGAAGGAAGGTATTCCCACTAAAGCACTAAGGGGGACATCACAAAGTCTTACCTTGGTATGATATGGAGTCTATCCAAGCTCCCACCATTTTAAGGATAACGGCATGCAGTTGCAGGGCGACTCCACCTTGAATTCCATTACTATTATATTCCAAGCTCAAATATTTCGCTATATCATGTTCTAACGCTAAGGCTCATCAGATTAATTATACAATTCCATAATTTAAAAACAAGTATTAAGGGGTATAATCAATCTTTTCTGAATGTGATTATAACCTTTTCAACACATAATAATCAAAGTGTCCGTTTACTCTGAATAACTTCTCCGACGTCATCCGTTCAAATTCTCGGCCCCTTGACAAAGCGAGAATATACAAATATATCTTCATTAATCACAGCTACTGATCACATTTATAGTCTAGAGGATCAGAAGCCATCGGCCACCATAACCTAATGCAGTTTCAAACATTTCAAAGCGACGAGTGAACACAAACCCACACTTGCAATTATCAATTACAATCCACAAACGATACGCATCTGCTAATCCACCATTACTCAACAGGATGACTTCGGAATCACAATTTTGGGATGCGATCAACTTTTTCTTTGACCTTACGCAGAAGAATCTTTGAAATATGTATATGTAGGTATAAGTAAAAGGGCAGTTTACCCTTGTGGACGAACCAAGAGTAAACTATATGACGACTTTCCAACGAAGAATACCGAAATACTCCGAAGAGAATGCTTTATTGCCAACTCTAGCGAAGAAGAGACTGCGTAACTTTGTTAAGCATGATTTATTATCAACTTCCCCGCAAGTGAATTCCTCGCATTAAAGAAAAAATCAAAGGAAAATTCAATTGCGTTATTAAAACACAACCGCCGCGATTCATCCGAATCCTTAAGGCAGGTATCAAGACATGAATACAAGCTCTGACATACATTGTATCAGGTCACAACTGGCTTGTCCTGTTCCCCGCCATGCAGTTTTAGGATCGCATAGGTGATACACCGCATTCACACTGTTCCCTTTTGAGTAAACACCACTTCAGGATTGGTTAGCCTATTTTTTAAGTGCCACTAATAAGGTGACGTCAATTTGCTACCTAATATAACTAATAAGATGACCGTAATCCCCCGCAGGGGGAGCTGAATGGGGAATATAGAACGTAAGCGTAATCGTAGTCACTACACTGTAACATAGTGTGGGAACAGCGTACGTGGTAGAGCTGATATGATAATCAGCTTACGGAAATTAACGAAGAAGAAACGACAAATCGGCGTTATATATCGAGACAGTGAAACGACAAAGAAAAATCAGTAAATGTGAAGAACGTCAAATAGAAGAAGATGAGGAAGAAAGAGAGCTTCGGGTTTGCCATCGAAAGGTAATCGATTTATTATCGAACTGCTTTGTGAGTTTTTACGATACTGTATCAAAAAGTAGTCGATTTGTTATCAAAAAACTAACATTTTACCGGCCGTTTATCGATTTTTAATCGAAATGTGTTTGATTTGCTATTGAAAACCGATCTATTATCGAGATTTTATCGAAAAGTTATCGAATTTATTTATTTATTATTTATTTATTACGACTATTGAGTCTAGATCAAAACAAATTTCTACAGAGTAGGCTTAAAACTAATTACAAGTAACTTAAGCCTATGGAACTCAAGGGATAAAGCATATGGGGTATTCCATCCCATTTCGACCAATTTTGAACCCGACCCCTTTAGAATTGGCTAAAACTTTTTCTTCTTTTTCTAGCTTACGAAAGACGTTTTTCAGAATTTTTAAAATTTTTTTCATCCAACTCAAAAAAAGTTATGAATTTAAAAAAAACACCGTTTTTGTTTTCAAAATGCTATAACTTTTTCAAAAATTAAAAATTGACCGTTTGGGATCTAATTTGTTTTTAAATGTACTTTTCGGAAAAAATACAAAAAAATGTTTAACGTTTTTTTTTCAATTAAATAAAAACAAAAAAATCGGCCCACTCCGGGATTAGTGGGGATGATTGCAGAATTCATTGAAGTTTTTTATGAGAAAAAAAAATGGCCAAATTCGAAAAATCTCGAAAAACTGTAAAATACAAAAAAAAACTTTAAAAATTTTTTTGTATTTTTTCTGAAAAGTACATTTAAAAACAAATTAAAAAAAAAGCATCCCAAACGGATAATTTTGAAAAAGTTATAGCATCTTGAAAACAAAAACGGTGTTTTTTTTTAAAATTCATAACTTTTTTTGAGTTGGATGAAAAATTGGAAAAAATTCTGAAAAACGTCTTTCGTAAGCTAGAAAAAGAAGAAGAACTTTCAGCCAATTCTAAAGTGGTCGGGTTCAAAATTGGTCGAAATGGGATACCTCATATGCTTTCATTCATTCATAATAAGTTTTAAAAGTAAACGTTAACAAAAGTAAAACATAAATAAATAGGGGAAAATATTTATAACTGCAGAGAGAGAGAGAAAAAAAAATTATTTATAAATATGAGATAAACTCTTTGCTATAATCTAAGAAGTAAAAATAGTTTTACAATATTCAAACAAATTTCTTTTAAATTAAGTTATGCTATTGCTTTGCTTAATGTTATTTCTAGGTCATTCATTAAAAATTTTAGCCCTTTGTAATAAAGATTACATTTATCTGACTCACATCTGAACGCAGGTATTTAAAATCATTTCTTCTACGAGTGTCTATGTTTTGTATATCATTGCCATACTTTATATTGACCCTTAGGTATTCTGGTAGTGTACCATCTACAACGTTTTTAACAAATATCATTGTGTAATATAAGTGCTGTTGTTTAACCCTTAACCAGTTAAGAGCCGACAACATGTCCCTGATGGGCGTGTCATAGCGCTTACGAAGAATGAATCTCATTGCTCGATTTTGTTGCTTTTGCAATTTATAAATTTGGCTATCATTCATTATAAAAAATTTGGTTGGGCAATAATTTAAAAGAGGTTCAATTATTGCTCTGTATACCATTATTTTGTACTTTTTCTTTAGAAATTTGCAAGTGCGTTGCATAAAATATACCTCTGTTGCAATTTTGCTGTCGGTGTAATCGACATGATCATTAAGCTTAAATTTTCATCGACTTTAATACCCAGATATTTAATACTTGATTCTCTTTCTATAGTTTGATGGTTTTATATTTATGTTATTAAGGTCATTTACATCGAAATTTCTTCTCGATATGACCATCAATTTTGTTTTGCTTATATTAAGTTTAAGTTTGTTCAAACACAGCCACTCATATATTTCATCCAAATCATATTGTAGCTTTGCAGCCATCTCGCTCACATTTCCACCGCTTAACATTATTAATGTGTCATCCGCGAAAAGATTGACATCACAATACTTTATACAATTTGAAATATCATTGATATATACATTAAATAATATAGGCGCTAATACTGATCCTTGTGGCAGTCCAATCATAATGTTCTTATCTTCAGATACTGACGAATCAACTACAGTTCTTTGTTTACAACTCTTTGTGAAACTTTCGAACCATTTCAGTTCAGTACCATTTATATTTATATTAAATAGCTTTTTTAGTAGCAAGTTTTGATCTATTGTCTCAAACGCTCGTTTGAGATGCAAGAAAACAGCAATGATGTATTTATTGCAATTCAGCTCTTCTTTCCAACGGGAAATGACTAGATTTAGAGCACTTTCGCAAGAGTGTTTTCTCCTAAAGCCAGATTGTTGTGGGATTAATATTTGGTTCGATTCTAGATATTGCACTATTTGCTTTTTTACCACTCGTTCGAGTATTTTTTCCTCTTTCTGTAATGTGTTTATGGGCCTCATCTCATCGGCTCTAATTGTATTCGCCACCTTCTCTATTGGCACAATTGTAGAAGTTTTCCATAAGTTTGGAAACACCCCATTTTTCAAACTCTCGTTGATTATTTGCATGTAAAAAAAAACCCGCAATATATTATCGCATCTTTTATGACTCCTTCCGCTAGAAGATTATTTCCGCCTATTTTATATTTAAGACTTCTGCCAATTCTTATTATTTCATACGTATCTATTTCAACAAACTTAAGACTCTTTGTAATTATTTGGCCTGTGGGAAACTCCCTATCAACGACTTCTATTTTTGAATTGATTTCTGTGATGCTGTCTATAAAATAATTGTTTAACGATTGAGCAATTTCACGTTCAGCTCTAGTCTTCGACATACTTATACAATTTTTGGGATGGTTCCACATTGTTTTACTATCTCTCATATTAGCGGTGATTTTGCGCTCCATGTATTTTACCTTTTTAACTCTCCTCTCACTAAACGTTTATATTGATGCTTAATAACTTGGTAGTTCTGCCAATATCTCGTTTCTATTGCTATAAATCTGCATTGTATTGTATTTTTGCCTGTTTAGATTAGCTAACTCACTATGGTACCATTTGTTAATTAATTTAACACTTATTTCTTTAGGATAAGTGAGGGTATTCATAGCATTTGTCAATATAGCTGTTAAAAATTTGACTTTATTATTAAGCTCTAACTGTGAGAATTCAGAGTAGTTATAGGTACTTAAAAGGTGAACCAGATTTTCACTTGAATATACTTTTTTAAGCGCATTCTTAAAGATTTTTCAAGGTTTATTGTAAAAGACATCATGTTATCTATTTTTTATAGAACAGTGATCGAATCGTGATCAAGGAGTTATCGATATACGTTTGCTGTCCGAGTGCTACTAATTTGTTGTCGGCGTGTAGAGATGGGAAAGGGGTAAATACCCAAATGGTAAATACCCTGTAAATTGGTTATATATGGTAAAAATGGGTAAATATCCAAATATTTACCCAAAAGAAGGGTAAAAATAATCGTTTGGAAAATATGGGAAACAAACACACAAATTCAAAGCAAAATGTACCCAATTTGTCCTATATTGGTGGGTGGTTATCCATTACGCTATCGGTTGAATAGTTTTAATCTGTAATCCAGCGTTTCTTAAAAATATTTAGCCAATAATGCATGCCATTGCAAAAATTTATGTTTATCCAGTAAACACTTTAAGCCAAAAAAGAGTAGGAAAAAATATCTAAATTGGAGCGTTTACAGTCGGTATGCTCTCATTTCGGAGGCCGAAACCAATGTATTTCCCTTCCTTGCAATAGTCGTCCTATATAAGCCAATAAGAGACCGACATAATTTTTATAAGGCTTTTAAACAGCTCATATTATACTCTACTGGAACTCTCCGGTGTCATTTTTAACTCTAATAAACTCTGATTATCTAACACCTACATGGCCTATTTATTAGGTATCGTCAGCGCTTATTAGGGGCATACATATATAGTTCAACACACCAGGACAGAGCGTGGCAGCTTTGCGGTCACATTAAAAATGTCGAGAAGCTTCATTGAGCGGAAAAACGTCAATGGTTATACAAAAAAGAATAACAAGGGTAACAATAATGTGCAAATGTAATCCATTTTGTATTAAAATGAAGAATTGTCGTAACAAAGTTTCAATATTTGTTCCAAACTCGCTTTGACGAATATAAATATTTTAAAAATTATAATTTTTGTATGCTAGGTTAGGAGTTTTTAGGCCGTTAAATGAAAGGCAAAAATTAAATTTTCTTTTACCCTCCTACGCGTTTTGACGCTTTTCTGATTCCTACATTGCCCAATTATTTTGGCCTCGTTTCGGATTCTTGAATTATGAACGTCGTGAGCATGCTTGAAGGGTAGCCTTGTTTGCGTAAATATGTGTAACCTATGAACATTCTCGAAGCGCTTACAGTTCTGGAGTTCAATATGGGTCCGAAATACGTAAAAAATATCAGCCCCAAAAATGCTATCAACTAAGAGCCTTTTATGACTCCAATTTGATGAAATTTTGAACAAACGAAAAATATTAAAATCAGTAAACTATGCAGCTCCGGAATAAAAACTCAGAAATTTTCCTGCGGAAATTTATTCTAAATCAATAATTCTACTAATACTTATTTCATTTCTAGCTTATCCTCATGGGAGTTTCTCCCCTATGTTTTCCGTTTCAGATATATGTCAAAAATTCTTCCTAAGAGCCCTGAAGTAGTGTCATTAAAGAACTCAAAATTAGCAATATATGACGCCAATAAGGCTCATATATGATACCGGAAGGAGGCCTGGATAAGGCTTATGTTAGAGGCAAAATATGAGCATGCTAGAAGTCATATAGCATTCGCTTCAGTTCATAACGAGAGCAAACGATCCAAAGCTTGGACTCCGCGTGTTTGCTGGGTTGTTTGTTTAAAATCAAAACGAAATTTTTTTTAATTTCAAATGAGGTATACATTTAATTGCTGAATTATAATTCCAAGCAGCCTCGATTCAAATGATTTTAAAATACCCAAAAAAAGATACAAAAAATGAATATTCCGGGTATTTTCCTGGCATTTACCCATAAAAATGGTAAATACCCGGTAGAATCCCAACTCTATCGGCGTGTTATCGATAACTCATCGTTTTTTTATGAAAGAGATTCTACTAGAAATAAAATCAATGACGTATTTGTTACCCGTTGATAGCAAGTCGATAAGAAACCGTATTTCCTACTTGAAGAAAATATTAAAACGAAAGCTTTGCCGACTATAAGAAGCCTGATACCACATAATTTCAGCTCTAGCTCCGGTTTCATACAGCTCGGGTTTAAGTTTGACTTTAATTACGATATTGATATATAATTTAGCAGATTTACTGTTAAGCAGTGTCGATGAAGGATTTGGTAGAAAATTGTATCTCGTTTGATCAACCAGGTGTCCGGTTTTGATTTTGTTGCCAAAGTGATACTGCAAGAGTTTCAGCCTGAATTCCTATTGTGCTCAGTTTTGACTGATTTCGGTGCTGGTTCTGGGATCGTCCTCATTTCTGTTTTCGCTCATTGCTCGGTTCTGCGTTCGGTTTCGTTTTCGTATCCGTTATTGTTTCGATTCGGTTTGGTCCGTTTTCAATTAAGGTTCCGGTATTGAGCCCAGTTGCTGTTCAAATTGAGTTTCGTTCACAGTCCGATTTTGATCCTGATTTCGCTACGATTTCGGTTCCAGATTCGGTATTTGTTTTGGTTTTGGTTCCGTTTGTTTCAGGTCTATTTTTCGAATCAAGTTTCAGTCCGGCTTCAGCTTCACAGCTTGGATACAATAACATAATGCCAATTGATGACCTTCGCAATCAAATTTGTTTGGTTGGTTGGCTATCGTGGCGCTGCTCCAATTGACTCCAATTATTGCGGCAGTGCGTGGTTAGTGAATCGATGTACTTAATATCTTGGAGCTCTGGCTCGGTCTCCATAAGATGTATTCTCTAAAAATGCGTTCTCCTTCAGCAGTTGGCTGAAAGAATATGTTAAAAACATGCAAAAGTAGCTACTACATTTCCCACAAACATACACTTAGATATGGGTACTAACACTGTCAACCAACGCAGTGCCGTGTTCATTACTTATCTAACCAACATAGCTAAACTAAGATCTAGCACATCTCACTCACTTTTGCCTCATTGAATAATGCATAATGCAACACCTTAAATATACATACATATAGAATGCATAGTAAACACATTAAATATGTATGAGTACTTTGTAAATTTGTGTTGTTGCATAACATGCAAATATAGTGTAATTCACACTACGTACACTAACAGTGTTGTGAAAAAGGAGTTTGGTTTAAGCCGTTGCCTGGTAACCCAACTGCAGTTGAAGGTGGAACTGGTGGTTGCAGCGAGTGGGGATACCAAAAACTCATTCACATGCATTCGCTACGTAAATACCACACCTACTTTGCTAAGTCACCATCAAGAGCCATACATACAATCACTCACATGGTTCAGCTCAACACCCGTTATTACTTGTTTGTGTCTGTGTGTGTGTATGTTTTTTGGTAATAATTTAGCTACTTACATTCATTGCGTATTTGCGGTTACATGATTTGTTGTACGTAAGCGTTTGTGTAAGAGTGTGCGTGTGTATGTGCGTTCAAGTGCAATCTGGCGTTGTTTTGTGGTTTACACCGTTTCGTCGTATTGTTGTTATAGCAATGCTAATTCATACGCTTTGTTGTGGCATTAATGTGGGTTGCTAGCGCAAGAGCTTTATGGTCATTTACCCTGAAATTCGCTAGTGGTGATGTATGAACTTTGCTTAGAAATTTGGAAAATTAGCATAATTAAAGGGAGAATATATGGTGCAAGAAGATAAAAATTTTGAACGGGTTGATCCATTTAGGAGTGCAAAAGTTGAAACCAGCACCAACAGAAAATGGGTTGCATGGGACAAGGCATGAAGCAAATAGGTTATTTTGATCTGTACTACACTACAATGATAAGAAAAAGGAAAGCGTGAGACGTATTCGTGTTGCCGATTGTATGATAGGAAGAAATGTCAGTATTTGGATTAGAAGTCGTCTTCCCTTAGAACGCTTCTGTTCGCTGATATCAGCTAGTACCTAACCGCGATCTGTATGAGGCGACAAATTAGGTTTCCGTCAAATATAAGGACCCCTTTTTTGATAAATAAGAAAAATATACGAACGCTGTCCATGCAGTATATCAGAATCTTGCTTGATGACTTTAACAGCAGCGTGAGCAAAATTTAGAATTCATAATATGGCATCTTGCAAATGGTTAATGTTGATCAATATCTCTGCAGCTCAAATAGGGTCAGCATAAAAATATATAACAAATGTCGCATGAGCAAAGGACACGTAACCAAATTGTTCACGTCTGGCCGGAAAGATAAGCACACGGTAGTGGGACGAGTTGTTATCAACGAACAGCTCACTAAGCAGACACCTGCCGCTGCGGACAATATAGGTTGTCAGGGAGCCTAGAAAATAATTAAAGAACCACATTTCTCGAATAGTCGTAGCAACGCATAGTGTAGGTGGAGGTTATCAATGATGAGTGAGAGAGGAAGAATGTGTCTATGCAGTTAAAGGGCTTTCAAATACAATGGATAAACAAAAATACCACTCGGAAACATGTACAGTGTCGAGAGAAGATGATATGGCATCTTGAAGTGTTCGAGAGAAAGTTCTCCGGAAGATTTATGGTCCTCGAATGATGTATCAATGATGGTTTGCATGTGATACTACGCTAATATAAAGGTAGTGCAACGAATAAAAAACTAAAGGGTTCTCTGGCTAGCTCACGTTCTCTGCGATTACCAAGAAAGTATTTCAATCGGAACTTGCATTTTGAAACAAAGAGGCGGTGGTACCTCCACTGAGTGGAGAGGGGCAGGTGAAAGAAGTGTTCTAGGTGCTCTTATTTTTTGTCAGTTACAGCAAAACAGAATAGCTGGCGTGACATGTTACGAAACGGTAAAAATCGCTTAGGCAGTTAAGCGCCAACAAATGGATGAACACTTGTTTATCACAGGAGGCTATAGTAATTTACTTATCCGAAGTTTCGAGGGGTCGAAACAATCATTCCCACGAAAGTCAGCGTAATATCTCAAAGTGCAAGTACACGAGGCATAGGGATTCATTCCGTTCGCGGTCGTTCATATATGAATCTTCTCGGAGTGCGTTACAACAACAACTGCGACCTCTAGCTAGAAGGTAGCAACGTGTGTCTGAACGGGTGTGGTTTGGAACAGGTCTGCTGCTTGTCTTGTAGTATAATGGTTACTAAGCAAAACGTCTACCAGAATATCCCGCAAGTGAAAGAAGGGTTGAAAACCGGTGCATAACTTGTACGATTCTCCTCATTGCGATATAGCGAGGAGATGACGACCCGCTACAGAAAAACACGGAGAAGACCGACTGTAGAGTATCGACATACAACATTCCCTTGGCGACTCCAATGATGCCAACAGGTGTGGTACCTTGCGCTGAGTATAAATTGAGAACAAATAAAACTTGTGCTGACGTGTTTGTTCGGAATCATGAAATGTAGCGAAAGAAGAAAGGGGACTCTTCGGTGGCTCTAAGAACCTAAACCACCAATGGGAAGTTAGACGCAACTAATTGTGATGGTCAAAGCAACAGTTGTCTGGTGACCATCTCAGCTGACTTAAAGTTTGTCTTTTTATACCCGAGGCAAGTGGAGTTTCCTGCGAGTTCTTGCTGGTTTGTGACAATAATGCTAAACAGGTCAGGTGCCACAAGAAGCATTCTTCGCTTAGGAGTTTTCATTAATATTTGCTAAGTTTTTAGTATTTTGCTTAGAATTTTGCGACCTCTTTTTTTTTACTCAAATCACCATAAATTTCTCCCCTCTTATTGATTGAAAAGTTTAGCCACTAAATTAGAGCACTTCCTTACTTAGCCAACTTATAACCACTTGACGTATACCTATAGATACTCACTTACATATGTATTTGTAAAGGTGTAATGTTTAGCAGAAACATCTGCGAATGTAAAAAAGTTTAAACAAATTCGTTATATAACCTCATACATACTTCGGTCCATAAGCAGAGACAAGTTTAAAGTGCACTTATTATACAATTTTACACGAAAAATACATATCTACAAACGTACAGGACACAACGCAAGATAGTGCCTTTGAGGCCGCATTGGAGCCAGTTTGTACTTGAGTAATGGAAAAACCGTCAAAGTTTAGTGCGAATGTGTACTTACATCGCACTTCTTCTTTATTACTTTGTGGGTTACCCAAGACATATTATGTACGCGATCTAATACTATTTTCTTGGAGTTTGAGTTTTATCTTTGGTTTTGTGGATATAGGTGATGTGCTTTCTTAGAGTGTTTGTTCTTCTCTCCCAACTTGCCTAAAACTATATTTATTAGCTTTTTTCTTAGTAATGTATAAAATACGGTGAGCACACATCTATACTTAAGTAAATGCGGTTATTTTTTCTTCGTGGTGTTGTATCGTTTTGACTACTTCTGATGATATATGGGCGTAGATAAGAGAGAGGCACCTACCAAATATATTCAAGGGACCAAATAGAAAATGATTTGAGTTTCCTTACGGTCTATAATTGATGCTAGTAGAGCAACAGAAAAAACGACAGGCGCGATTTATTGGATCGCCAAAGGCATTTGAACTGAGCAGTGCGAATTAGGCTAGTCAGTGCTCAAACGAGTCTATATTTTTGCCAACGCTGGCCGTACAAGAAAAGATCATAAGCACATGCACCAAGCTTATTTAGGCAATAGTGTTCCAAGATTGACCTATGGAGGAGCTGCAGTCTTTGAAAAACGCGGTCAATCCATATCTCTGAGAATCCTCTGCTTGGTTAGGCAATGTCGAGAGTTGGCTTTGAGCGAACTAGTGGGCACTGAACCAACAAAACACCTTTGCGTTATGTCTATTAACTATTATCTATTGCCATTATGTGTTATCTATCATCTATTATTCATTATCTATTATTATTATCTATTATACTTTTTATTAATATTATTATATTACTATTTATTATATATTATCTATTATCTACTATTTATTAACTGTAATCTGTCACGTGCGGCCGCCGTGGTGTGGTGGTAGCGTAATCCGCCTACCACACCGAATATCGTGGGTTCAACTCCCGGTCAAGCAACACCTAGAATTTATAAAAAAGTTTTTTCAATTAGAAAACAGTTTTTTTAAGAGGGGCGACCTCGGCAGTGATTTGGCAAACACTCCGAGAATATTTCTGTCATGAAGTGAAAAATTATCTGCTTTGCAAATGCCGTTCGAAGTCGGCATAAAACGTGTAGGTCCCATCAAAACAATTTCGTAGGAAAAATTAAAAGGAGCCCGACGCAAATTGGAAGTGAAGCTCGGCCTTAAATCTCTGCGGAAGCTATCGCGCCTTGCATTTATTTATTTACTAGCCTTTACCCGCCGCCCCGTCCGCAAGGAGAAAATTAAATATATAGGCTATTCACATTAGCCTGCTTATCAAGTTATCTGTGTTAAACATTTGTTTCTCTGTCAATGTATTTTATTTTTTGTAATAGAGTAAAAGAGGACTAAATGAGGCTGATAACATGATAGGGTCACCAAATGATCCTGAAATTATCCAGAAAAATCCACGATATGTCCCGGACGATATCGGGGACGGATCCGCGAAAAAACATCAGAAATGCTCCTGGAAGGAGTCTCAAAAGGTCGGGAGATAGTACACCGAAATTGTCCAAAAAAGTGGCGTAAATGACCCTGACCGCTCCACACTATCCAAGAAATATATCGAAGGGTCCTGACATTATGCCGATATAGTCGAGGAAAAGTCCCGAAATGCCACGACGCGATCCCGGACGAATCCCGACAACTATCCAGAAATTATCCGGAAGAGTCCCAAAATGATGCCCGATGGAGTCCCCGAGGGGTTCCACACTGCTCCAGACAATGATCTCGGAAGGTCCCAAAATGATCTAATATAGTCCCAAAAAATCCGAAATGACGACGGTCCTAAATATTCCTGAAATGATCCAGACAAAGTCACGAAATGACCACGACCGAGAACCATCCCGAAATGAAGGGTCCCAAATGATCCCGAAAAGTCCGCGAATTTGCCCTGACGGGATCCGGACGGATCACGTAAACCATCCAGAAATGATCCCTGAAGGGTCCCCCAATGATCCCGAAATAGTCCCGGAAAGGCCAGAAATGACCGTGATGGGATCCCGAACGGATCCCGAAATGACCTTGACTGGATCCCGGACCGATCCCCAAATCCATTCAGAATGATCCCGAAATAGTCCCGACGAAGTCACGAAATAATACTGACAGTTTCCCGGACGGATGCGAAAACCATGCAGAAATGATGCCTGAAGGGTCCCCAATTATCCCGAAATAGTCCCGAAAAAGTCTCGAAATGACCTGACGGGATCCCGAACACCATCCAGAAATGATTCCGGAAGGGTCCCCAAATGATCCCGAAAAAGTCCCGAAATGACCCAGACGGATCCCAACAACCATCCAGAAATGATGCCGACGAAGTCCCGAAATGATCCTGACGGGATCCCGGATGGACCCTGAAAACCATGGCAGAAATGTTGCCTGAAGGGTCCCCAAATGATTCCGAAATAGTCCCGAAATGACTCTGACGGGATCCCAAAAACCATCCAGAGTGGTTCCCAAATGATCCCGAAAAAGTTTCGAATTACCAGACGGGATCCCGGACGGATCCCGAAAACTATCCAGAAATGACGCCGGAAGGATCCCCAAATAAACCCGAAATAGTCCGTACTATTTATATATATTATCTATTATCTACTATTTATTAACTGTAATCTGTTACGGGCGGCCGCCGTGGTGTGGTGGTAGCGTAATCCGCCTACCACACCGATATCGTGGGTTCAACTCCCCGGTCAAAGCACACCTAGAATTTATAAAAAGTTTTTTCAATTAGAAACAGTTTTTTTAAGAGGGGCGACCTCGGCATGTGATTTGGCAAACACTCCGAGAATATTTCTGTCATAAGTGAAAAATTATCTGCCTTGCAATGCCGTTCGAAGTCGGCATAAAACGTGTAGGTCCCATCTAAACCAATTTCGTAGAAAAATTAAAAGGAGCCCGTACGCAAATTGGAGTGAGCTCGGCCTTAATCTCTGCGGAAACTATCGCGCCTTGCATTTATTTATTTTCTAGCCTTTACCCGCCGCCTCCGTCCGCAAGGAGAAATTAATATATAGGCTATTCACATTAGCCTGCTTATCAAGTTATCTGTTTCAAAATTTGTTTCTGTCAAATGTATTTTATTTTGTAATAGAGTAAAAAGAGGACTAAATGAGCTGATAACATGATAGGGTCACCAATTATCCTGAAATGATCCAGAAAAATCCACGAATGGCCCAGACGATATCGTGGACGGATCCCGATACATCCAGAAATGCTCCTTGGAAGGGTCTCCAAAAGGTCCGGGAATAGTCCCAAAAAAAATCCCGTAAATTGTCCCAAAAAAGTTGCGAAATGACCCTGACCGGCTCCACATCTATCCAGAAAATATATAGGAAGGGTCCCTAAATTATGCCGATATAGTCGAGAAAAGTCCCGAAATGCCCCGACGCGATCCCGGACGAATCCCGACAACCATCCAGAAATTATCCCGGAAGAGTCCCAAAATGATCCCAAAGGAGTCCCCGAGGGGATCCCACGCTGCTCCAGAAATGATCTCGGAAGGGTCCCAAAATGATGCCAATATAGTCCAAAAAAATTCCGAATGACCCCGACGGTCCCTAAATTATTCCTGAATGATCCAGAAAAAAGTCACGAAATGACCACGACCGAGAACCATCCCGAAATGAAGGTCTCCAAATGATCCCGAAAAAGTCCCGAATTTGCCCTGACGGGATCCGGACGGATCACGTAAACATCCAGACAATGATCCCTGAAGGGTCCCCAATGATCCCGAAATAGTCCCGGAAAGGACAGAAATGACCGTGATGGGATCCCGAACGGATCCCGAAATGACCTTGACTGGATCCCGGACCGATCCCCAAATCCATTCAGAAATGATCCCGAAATATTCCCGACGAAGTCATGAAATTAATACTGACAGTATCCCGGACGGATGCGAAAACCATGCAGAAATGATGCCTGAAGGGTCCCCAAATTATCCCGAAATAGTCCCGAAAAAGTCTCGAAATGACCCTGACGGGATCCCGAAAACCATCCAGAAATGATTCCGGAAGGGTCCCCAAATGATCCCGGAAAAAATCCCGAAATGACCCAGACGGATCCCAAAAACCATCCAGAAATGATGCCGACGAAGTCCCGAAATGATCCTGACGGGATCCCGGATGGACCCGAAAAACCATGCAGAAATGTTGCCTGAAGGGTCTCCCAAATGATTCCGAAATAGTCCGAAATGACTCTGACGGATCCCAAAAACCATCCAGAGGGGTTCCCAAATGATCCCGACAAAGTTCCGAAATGACCCAGACGGGATCCCGGACGGATCCCGACAAAACCATCCAGAAATGACGCCGGAGGATCCCCAAATAAACCCGAAATAGTCCCGAAAAAGTCCAGAAATGAAAGTTAAATTTTGTGGCCGCTATTTATACATAATTGGGTCATGAAAAAAAATTAACAATAACTTTTCCCTCAGATCTTAGGAATTAGACACAATAAAAATACTTCTCAATACCAGTTAGAGTTATACATTACTCGGCTCATTATACTCAGTTGAGCAGAGCTCACAGACTATATTAAGTTTGATTGCATAACGGTTGGTGTACAGTATAAAGGAATCGAGATAGATATAGACTTTATCAGGATCGAAAAAAAATTTGATGAGCCATGTCCGTCCGTCTGTCCGTCCGTTAACACGATAACTTGAGTAAATTTCGAGGTATCTTGATGAATTTGGTATGTAAGTTCCTGAGCACTCATCTAAGATCGCTATTTAAACTGAACGATATCGGACTATAACCACGCCCACTTTTTCGATATCGAAATTTCGAAAAAACACCGAAAAAGTGCAATAATTCATTACCACAGACAGATAAAGCGATGCAATTTGGTAGGTGAGTTGAATTTATAACGTAGAATTGAAAATTGGTAAAATTTTGGACAATGGCGCGTGGCACCGCCCACTTTTAAAAGAAGGTAATTTAAAATTTTGCAAGCTGTAATTTGGCAGTCGTTGAAGATATCATGATGAAATTTGGCAGGAACATTACTCCTATTACTATATGTACGCTTAATAAAAATTAGCAAAATAAGAGAAGGACCACGCCCACTTATGTTTTTTAAAGTAAAATTTTAACAAAAAATTTAATATCTTTACAGTATATAAGTAAATTATGTCAACATTCAACTCCGGTAATGATATGGTGCAACAAAATACAAAAATAAAGAAATTTCAAAATGGCGTGGCTCCGCCCTTTTTCATTTAATTTGTCTAGGATATTTTTAATGCCATAAGTCGAACACAAATTTACCATCCTTTTAAAATTTGGTAGGGGCATAGATTATATGACGTTAACTGTTTTCTGTGAAAATGGGCGAAATCGGTTGAAGCCACGCCCAGTTTTTATACACGGTCGTCCGTCTGTCCTTCCGCATGGCCGTTACACGATAACTACAGCAAAATCGACAAATCTTTACTGAACTTATTTCACGTACTTATCTGAACGCACTTTATCTTGGTATAAAAAATGAACGAAAATCCGACTATGACCACGCCCACTTTTCGATATCGAAAATTACGAAAAATGAAAAAATGCCATAATTCTATACAAATACGAAAACAGGGATGAAACATGGTATTGATTGGTTTATTGCCGCGAATATACTTTGGAAAAACTTTGTAAAATGGTGTGACACCTACCATATTAAGTAGAAGCAAATGAAAAAGTTCTGCAGCGAAATAAAAACCTTAAAATCTTTGCAAGTATACATATATAATTATTTAGCGCGTCTCCAACAGATGATGTTCTGGGTCACCCTGGTCCACATTTGGTCGATATCTGGAAAACGCCTTACACATATACAACTACCACCACTTCCCTTTTAAAACTCTCATTAACACCTTTCATTTGATACCCATATCGTCAAACTCATTCCAGGGTTTCCAGCGGTTCATCTAACATGTTATTTTCCCTATGTGTCACCATAGCTCTCAACTAGTATGTGATGTTCGGTTACACCCGAACTTAACCTTCCTTACTTGTTTTAGCTTAAGTTTTCGGGTGAAGCTGTGTGCCCAAAATTCTAACACCTAATTAATAAGAACAACAAAACTTCTAAAAAAAACATTTCCATAGAAAGTTCTTATTAAAGCGCTTTTTATTGTTGTGATATGTACAAGCGTGCAGTTAATTAGTTTGATTTGTTTCCAAACGGCTAATATGTTCTGTCGTATACTTTCACAAAACCAGAGTTGGGAGCAGTGCAATAAATTTTGAGCGACAACACTTCTCGAACTGAAGTCTTTGAGAAAACGCGGTAAATCCAATCTCTGAAAATCCTCTTCTAGGCGAGCCTGCAAGTTATACTGGCTACAGCTAGTTCCAGTTAAGCTATATCGGTTGTTCGGACCATCGGGTTGATATAAATGTTGGTTAAGCGATGTCGAGAGTTGGCTTGGAGCGAGATGGTGGGCACTAAATCAACGAAACACATTTGTATTATTGTCTATTAACTATTGCCTAGGTTTTTCTAAGCGGGTCGCCTCGGCAGTGATTTGGCAAACGCCTCAAATATATTTCCGTCATGAAAAGCTTCCCAGTGAAAATTATCTGCCTTGCAGATGTCGTTTGGGTCGCCATAAAACATGTAGGTCCCATCCCACCAATTTCGTAGGAAAAATTAAAAGAAACCCGCGCTAATTGGAAGAGATATCGGCCTTAAATCTCTTCGGAAGTATCGCGCTCGCATTTATTTATTTACTATCCTTTACCCGCCGCACAGCGGACCGAAATTGAAAAGTTGGGACTTAGGACTTTAAATGTACATCGTATTCTGTGATCTTTTTCCATAATTTATGTTATATACCATTTTTCGTAAAACCTAATTTAAAAAAGTTATGACACTTTTAGTAGCCAGATTCATATCGACATACCTAACGAGCATATATGTACATCAGTATTTTTTCCAATTTCCAGCAATTTGGCTTCACTAAAATATTTTACTATTTCTCAATAAAATATGTATCAAGCCAGAAGCTTTCAATTTTATTTTAAAATGGTGCAAAATTCTCATTTTGGCTCCATTCCTATTAGAAAGTTGTCCGAGAAGCCGCTGAATGCAGAAATAAAGATTTTAGAGGCATATCGTCAGACCATGCAAGAAAAATTAGCCGTTAAAGCCACAAATGAGAACATTTTAATAATTTGTTAGTTCTCTGTGACCATTATTTCATCGAGGAGATCGACATTACTAGTAAGCATTAGGAAATGTCCGAAGAAATGAAATCTCTACCACTCCTACCGCAAAACCTCGACTATGATACAGAAACTAATATTTTAGTTTCTCAATTTAATGGGTACGAATATAAATACTACATATGAAACGCAATATTTACTTAAAATAATAAAAATTGTTATTACTCAGCTATGCAGAGCTCACAGAGTATATTAACTTTGTTCGCATAACGGTAATCCGTAACGGCATAAACTAATAGAGATAGATATAGACTCTATATATCAAAATGATCTGAATCGTCTGTCCGTCCGCCTGTAAACACGATAACTTGAGTAAATTTTGAGGTATCTTGATGAAATTGGTATGTAGGTTCCTGGGCACTCATCTCAGACCGCTATTTAAAATGAAGGAAATCGGACTACACACCACGCCCACTTTTTCGATATCGAAAATTTCGAAAACCGAAAAAAGTGCGATAATTCATTACAAAGACGGATAAAGCGACGAAACTTGGTAGGTGTGTTGAACTTATGACGCAAATAGAAAATTATAAAAATTTTGGACAATGGCGTGGCAACGCCCACTTTTAAAAGAAGGTAATTTAAAAGTTTTGCAAGCAGTAATTTGGCATTTGTTGAAGATATCATGATGAAATTGGTAGGCACGTTACTCCTATTACTATATGTGTGCTAAATAAAATTAGCGAATCGGATGACGAACATCTTTACTAAGCCTTAGTTCACGTAGTTATCTGAAGTCACTTTATCTTCGTATAACATATGGCCGAAATCCGACTATGACCACGCCCCACTTTTCCGATATCGAAAATTACGAAAAATGTAAAAATGCCATAATTCTGTACCAAATATGAAAAAGAAATGAAACATGGTAAATTGATTTGGCTTATTGACGCAAAATATAACTTTAGAAAAAACTTTGTAAAATGGGTGTGACACCTACCATATTAAGTAGAAGAAAATGAAAAAGTTCTGCAGGGCGAAATCAAAAGCCCTTGGAATCTTGGCAGGAAATACTGTTCGTGGGTATGAACACTATATAAATAAATTAGCGGTACCCGACAGAAGATGTTCTGGGTAACCTGGATATCTCGAACGCCTTCACATATACAACTAAGTGCTACTCCCTTTTAAAACCTCATTAATATTTTTAATTTGATACCATATCGTACAAACACATTCTAGAGTCACCCTGGTCCACCCTTATTGCGATATCTCGAAAAGGCGTCCACCTATAGAACTAAGGCCCACTACGTTTTAAATATCATTAACACCTTTCATTTGATACACATGTCATACACACACATACCAGGGTTACCCTAGGTTCATTTTGCTAAATGGTGATTTTCCCTTATTTGTCTCCAAAGCTCTCAGCTGAGTATGTAATGTTCGGTTACACCGAACTTAGCCTTCCTTACTGTTTTTTGTTAGTTTGTATGTTATGTATATTGGAGATTCATGGACTATTGACCGATTGAATACTTTTGCTTTTAATTACTCTTTTGGTACTAACGAACAAGCTGGATTTGAACCTGTTTAGATTGCTAAATGTAAATTCAAGATAAAAAAGTAAATTTATAATATGAATTATCGAATATTTTTGTTTTTAAATATCACCCAGAATTAAATGATGATTCGCAATACTAAAGTACACAACAAAACACAAAAAAAATATTCTGTTTTTAAATTCTAACCAAAATTAAAACAGATTCGTAATTATACAACGCGAACCTTTTCGAACCATGAAATCGAGTAACATTGCATAGTATATAACCCTACTATATAAATAAATTAATCAGTTTTGAGGAAATGTGAGGAAAATGGGTTAACAATAAAAATGTGATTTTTCCCATACGTAAATTTTTTTATTTGCTATAACTTTTTTGTATAAGACTTTATGAAAAAGTTTTGTGTATTAATTAATATTTTGTTCATTTCCTAAGTCCAGCTGAAAGCCAAATCAGACAATGTGCGCCGAACCGTCTGCAAGGAGAAATTAAATACATATATGGGCTAGTCACGATAACCTGCTTATCAAGTTATCTGTTTAAAAATTTGTTTCTGTCAAATATACATATTTTATTTTTGTAATAGAAAAAAAAGAGAACTAAAATGAGCTGATAATCTGATAGGGTCCCCCAAATTATCCAGAAAAAGTCACGAAATGACCCCGAAGGTATCCGGAAGGATACCGAGAACCATTCAGAAAATGATGCCGAGAGAGGGTCCCAAAATGATACCGAAAAAGTCCGAAATGATGATAGGAGGGATCCCCAAATGATCCCGAAATAGTCCCGAAATAAAAATTCAATTTTTTGGCCGCTATGTATACATATTTGGTCGTGTGATAAACAATAACTTTTCCCTCAGATTTTAGGAATTAGACACAATAAAAATACTTTCAATTCCAGTTGGAGTTATACAACACTCGGCCCATTTTAGCTTAAGTTTTGTGAAAGTGTGTGCCAAAATTCTAAACACCGAATTAATAAGAACAACAAAACTTCCACATTTCCATAGAAACTTCTTATTAAAGAGCTTTGAATTGTTATGATATGTACAAAGCGTGCAGTTAATTAGTTTTATTTGTGCAATATTTTTGAGCGACTACACTTCTCAAACTTAAGTAGGGTGACATAATCAAGATCTTGTTCTAAGTGTTAATGAGAGCCTTAATTTGTTATGAGCTTAAATGTCTGTTCATCTTACACATATTATTGTTGTAGCAGTGCTTCCCCATCCAATAGGCACGAACGATCACAAATTTTTTGCTTCATATGTGCAGGCCTATGACCTCTCTAAAGCCACAGGTAGGTGTGGCCTCTTAAATCAGATGTCTGTTGGGATGCCTAGGTTTCTGGGTATTCAACAGAAACTATTTGTTCAGCATTTGATTCTCTCCCTAATGGGGAGTACTCTTGCCTCATATTCGTAAATGGATGAGAACCTAAGTTTTATACGTATGGCACTTACTGTTTCTAGATGTTATAGCTATGTGAGGCTCTTCACTTCGGTCAAATTTTCTAATTGCTCTTCCGTCCAAGGTGGTTCTCAGATCTTCCAAAGGGTTAATGGGGATCATTTCTCTGCCACTCAAAACAGGGTCAGCACAAAAACATATAACACATGTCGCATGACCAAAGGACACGGAACCAAATCTATCACGTCTGGCCGGAACGATAAGTGGCACATGAAGAGTTTGTCATGAAGGAACAGCTCACTAAGCAGGCACCTGCCGCTGCGGACAATATAGGGTGTCAGGCGCCGAGAAATATAATTAAAGAGCCTCTTTCTTGAATTGTGCGTAGCAACGCGCATTGTAGGTGGTGCTCTCATGATGTGGAGGGAGGGAGGAAGGAGTCTATGTAGTTAAGGGAGACTTGCAAAATACCTCCCTTAAATCAGACTTGTTACTTGGAAGGACAAAAATGCGCTCGGAATCATGGACGGTGCCGAGAGAAGATGATAAGGCATCTTGGAGTGTTCGAGAGAAAAGTTCTCCGGAATATGGAATGGATAAAGATGGCGGATATCAAATGATGTATACTGGGATCTGCATAGGCTTTTACGCTCATGATAAAGGTAGTGCAACGAATAAAAAACAACGCTGGCTAGATCATGTATGCGAATGACCAAGAAAGTATATATGTATATGTATTATATACCATTCCTCTGAATCTTCTCGCGGTTAAAGGAACAACAACTGAGATCTCTAGCTAGAAACTAAGAACATGTATTTGAACGGGTGTGGGTTCGAACAGGTCTGCTGCTCGCTTGTAGAATATGTTACTAAGCAAAACGTCTACCAGAATATCCCGCAATGGAAGAAGGGTTGCAAACCGACTCTGCATCAAAACTGACTGATCGTAACCAAAGTACAGAGTTAGAGTTATAGAGTGAACTATTCGCTCGTTGCTAGATAACGAGGAAGATAAGGAACCCGATAGAGAAAACACTGCATATAGGACCATATATATCATTCAATCACGACACGAGTAGTGCCAATAAGTGAAGCCCAAAGCCTAACCAAACTGATGAGATCAGCGTGATTTCAAGCACGAGGAGATTTTCCCTACGGCCTACATATACTGTGAGTGCCAAGATAGCGCAACAGAAAAACGACTGTCGCGATTAATGGAGCAAAGGCATTTGAAACTGTGGCAGTGCAATAGGCAGTCAGTGCTCAAAAGAGTCTACACCTTTGCCGGCGTGGTACGTACAACACAAAATATCATAAACACGTGCACACGCTATTTAGGCAATAATTTCCAAGATTGACACTATGGAGGAGCTGAAGTGTTCGAAAAAACGCGGTGATCTCTATATCTGTGAGAATCTACTACCAGGCGAGCCGCAAGTTTTTAATGGCTGCAAATAGCACCAGTTAAATTATATCGGTTCTTCGGACCATGGGTTGATCTACAGGTTGGTTAGGCAATGTCGGAAGTTGGCTTTGGAGCGAGATAGTGGGTTACTGAAATAACGACACACCTTAGCATTATTGTCTTATTATCTATTACCTATTATGTTTTATCTATCATCTATTAACTATTCATCATCATAGTTCCATAGGTGGACGCCGTTTCGGATATCGCCATAAAGGTGGACCAGGGGTGACTCTAGAATGTGTTTGTACGATATGGGCATTAATGAAAGTTGGTAATGAGTATTTTAAAAGGGATGATCCTTAGTTCTATAGGTGAACGCCTTTCGAGATATCGCCATAAAGTTGGAACAGGGGTGACTCTAGAATGTGTTTGTACATATGGCATCAAATGAAAGTGTTAATTAAGTATTTAAAGGGATGGGCTTTAGTTCTATAGGTGGACGCCGTTTTCGAGATATCGCCATAAAGGTGGACCGGGTTGACTCTAGAATGTGTTTGTACGATATGGGTATCAAATGAATGGTGT
Organism: Eurosta solidaginis; assembly: GCA_029619165.1. NCBI lineage: Eukaryota > Metazoa > Arthropoda > Insecta > Diptera > Tephritidae > Eurosta > Eurosta solidaginis. The sequence goes on from JARSSU010023878.1 coordinate 90,042, forward strand.
TAATGAGTATTTTAAAAGGGAGTGGACCTTAGTTCTATATGTGGACGCCTTTTCCAGATATCGCCATAAAGGTGGACCAGGGGTGATCTATAATGTGTTTGTGTGCGATATGGGTATCAAATTAAGGTATTAATGGGGGTTTAAAGCGAGTGGCCTTAGGTGTATATGTGAAGGCGTTTTCGCGATACGACTAAAATGTGGACCAGGGTGATCCAGAAAATCATCTGTCGGGTACTGCTAATTTATTTATATATGCAATACCACGAACAGTATTCCTGCCAAGATTCTAAGGGCTGCTTGATTCGCCCTGCAGAACTTTTTCATTTTCTTCTACTTAATATGTAGGTCTCAAACCTATTTTACAAAGTTTTTTCTAAAAGTTATATTTTGCGTCAATAAACCAAACCAATTACCATGTTTCATCCCTTTTTCGTATTGGTATAGAGTTATGGCATTTTTTTTCATTTGTAAATTTTCGATATCGAAAAAGTGGGCGTGGTTATAGTCGGATTTCGGCCATTTTTACACAAGATAAAGTGGGTTCAGGCAAGTACGTGGACAAAGTTAGTAAAGATATATCGGTTTTTGCTCAAGTTATCGTGTTAAAGCCGAGCGGGAAGGACAGGACGGTGGACTGTATATAAAAAACTGGGCGTGGCTTCACCGATTTCGACCATTTTCACAGAAAACAGTTACCGTCACAGAATCTATGCCCTACTAAACTTCAGAAGGATTGGTCAATTTTTGTTCGACTTAGGCATTAAAAGTATTCTAGACAAACTAATGAAAATGGGCTCTAACATTTTCTTTTTTTGTTATTTTGTTGCACCATATCATACTGGAGTGAATGTGACATAATTTACTATTATACAGTAAAGATATTTAAATTTTTATTAAAATTGACTTTTTAAATAAAACAGTGGGCATGTTCTCATCCGATTTTGTAATTTTTATTAGCAAATATATAGAGGTAGTAGTAACGTTCTGCCGAATTCATCATGATATCTTCAACGGCTGCCAAATTACAGCTTGCAAAACTTTTAACTACCTTACTTTTAAAAGTGGGCGGTGCCACACCCATTGTCCAAAATCTACTAATTTGTCTATTCTGCGTCATAAGATCAACTCACCTATCAAGTTTCATCGCTTTAACTGTCTTGGCAATGAATTATCGCATTTTTCGGTTTTGGAAATTTTCGATATTCGAAAAAAGTGGGCGTGGCTATAGTCCGATATAGTTCATTTTAAACAGCGGTCTGAGATGAGTGCTCAGTAAATCTACATACCAAATTTCATCAAGATACCTCAAAATTTACTCAAGTTCTCGTGTTAACGGGACAGACATGGCTTAAATCAATTTTTTTGCGATACTGATGATTTGATATATGGAAGTCTATTATTGTAACGAATTTGCTTGCAAATCCTCTTATTTGTAATCCTCTGCTAAGTTCGAATCACTAAACTGTTGAATAAATAACTCCAATATGAATAATGAAAAAATGGCTTTATTAAAATACTTCACAATAACACTCAAACTGTGCAAACGAATAGTCTTAATAACCAAACTGATAGCTAATGGAAACTGACTTTCAAAATAATAGTGCTATGCTCGCTAGATATCGTCTAACTCGTAACTGCTTGACAATTCAAATCAAACTGGAATTCCATTTTACTCGCTTGTGCCGCTTTATAGTTTACGCTGCATACAATCTAGGCTCTTCTATTTCCAGAACTTACCAAACTATTTCGAGTGTTTATAGTTCTCATATAGTTTCTACTTGTTTACAATTTTCTACTTTTCAGCGTCTCTCAGATGTATGTGAGTTTGTAGTTTACAGTCTCTCGCACACACATAGGCGTATAAGTAAATGCATCTGTGTGTGACATCTCTCGGCTGTCTTATATATGTGTATACATGATTTGATTATTGACCTGAACATCGCTTAGCATCGCCTTAGTGATGGTATAGCTTAGGGATGCTAATATCCGTGACACTGCCCTCCACTAAGTCTGATCGTCCCGATCAGACAAATCTCTCGATCTAAACGCTGCTAGCATCGCCAAATGTACACTCTCTACTCGTGGTTTCTCAATGCTTTGCATGCGGTAGATGGTACTCACTGAGCTCTTCACACCAACCTTGTACGGCCTTCCCATACCTGACACCGAAATTGGATGGAATACGTTTTTCGCCGGTGAGGGTTTCGTATAACACGTACAACTCTTCCGCCAAGAAACTTGCGAAGTATGTTTCCTTAGTCGTACCCGTGTGTTTCATCTACTACTACATTACCATGGATCGTCCCTAGACACTCTGTGCTGACCAATGAAGAGAACTACTTCGCAGAGTGCGTGTGCATGGGCTTGTTGTGGGTTGGTTGTGCGTGGACGGATTTCCTTTGCATAAATATCAGTATCGTTCGACGCTTCACAACAGTAGTGTGTCTGTGCTTGTAAACAACCTTGCATCTTCTGCCGTTTCAGTCCGTCGTTAGGCTTTTAATGCCATGTCTGTTCTCTCACATTGGTCACTTCGGTTTTGATTGTTTGGGTCCCATTTGTTCCATCAACCTTTACCTTTGAATTTCAGTGGGCGCTTCGTCGCAGTTCACTTCTCCCACCAGTAACCCGAATACTGCCTGAACCCTCTTTCCCAATACTAAAGCTTGTTAAGTGGCACATCTGTGGTTCTCATTAACGCATCACCCTTCTCTGCATAGTCGATCTTGCAGGTCATGGTTCAACCAAGAAATCCACTCCCAAGTATAACTTCATCAACATATCTCCGCCACAACAAATTCTGGTTAGTAGAACCGATTGACCTTCCCAATCAATACTTCACATCAGTACTTCTCCCTGGAACTGGTTATACTCGCAGTGACCACGTACGCAACTTTGCTCCAGGTTAACAGTTTACTCTCCTGTTGACCAAGCCAGATATCGTGATACAAGGAATGAGATGCGCCACCGTATCTACAGTCAGATACACGTGTCTTTACCATCCACATTCCCTCTGACGGGACGATCTGCTCGTGATTTCTTCCACATTTGCGATCACAGATATTCCACGTGACATCAATTAGCCGTGCAAGTTTTCGTCTTGACATTCGCCACGCTCTTGCTCGCTTTTACCGCCAGCTTTGTGCCGTTTACGGCCACCCACATTGTTGGAACTATTAGGCCCAAGATCGCACAATGACGTAGCAATGGGACCGTCTGCCGCATTTGCATTCATTTTGAATACATTTAATAACTCTGGCATTCTTCTGCTTTTGAGATCTTTCCGTGCTTCAGAATTGTGTCGTCACCCACTTTGGCCTTCTACTTCCACACGGCGTGCTTGAAAACTGGTCTCTACCACAGCGAGGAAGCGACGCTGTTTCCTGATATCAGAGCCTTGTCGTACACCGCTCTGCGAATGTTGGCTTGGGTTAGCGCGGATGTGCTCCCTTCGTTCCAACGTCCCTATATGCCATTGTATAAAGCTCTGGATAACCTTCACCTCTCTTTCCGTGCTTCCACGGGTGCATCACGCCATTTGCAAGATGAGCCAATCTTTCAATGTCGAAGCAAACTCCTGGCCAAGTCTCGTAGCTGTGGTTAGCGGTTTGCAATTCTATTTGAATAGATCGGTTGCTTGTGTGTTCGCTTCCGTATGTCGCCGGTTCTTACAGCAGGCCCATCAATGCGTCAGTAGCTGATGTCCGTCGTACTCTGGTGAATAGTCTGTAAGATTTCGGCAGCTGGTCCTTCAATTGTTTTTGCTACGAAGAGTGCGGCAACCTTTATCTTCCACATTCCAGTGTGTTACACTGCTGCGGTCATTCATCAAACTGTAGCTTAAAGACCTGGAAAGGAACAGAACCGTCAAAGGGAAAAGGATGGTGTTCTTTACCTTTGAATGTACTAGTGGAGACTGCTGGGCGATCAGTTGCAAATTCTGCTCGAGACGTCCTCTCAAAAGCATCCATTCCCCTCGGGCTCGATCTGTTTCTTTTATTTTATTTTCAAACTGTAAAATTTGTTGTATCTTGCGCGCCCGCAACTTCGAGGAAATACGTCCTTCTTGTCTTCCAGTTGAGCAGATGATCTGCGATGATATCTGCGTGCTGAAATTTGAGCCGACATTTCGGATATCCGTGCCTCTTGTGCTCAATCTCGCTGTTATTACGGTTTCTCCTGCGATCCAGCTGAGATGACATTTGCGACGACATTTGGATATACGCGTTTTTCTTGTGTTCCATCTGGGATACCATATAAGTCTTCTGTTCTTCTAGTTGAGATGACATATAGTTTTCTGTTCTTCTAGTTGTGATGACATATTTGTGGATATTTGTGATGACATTTCTGTTATACGTGCCCTTGCGCTTCCAGTTGGATGCCAATTGCGACGACATTGAGCTACTGTCGATGTTTGTGCAGATATGCAGCCAATATCAGGTTCAAGTCTGTGCTCGTAACTGTCTGCGATGTTTCGTTTTCTCTTCAATTTTTTGTTGTTGTTTCGTCCCCAATCAGGATAAAAGACAAACTCGTCCACATCAATTCCTGCGACTCCATTACCTTCTCGTAGCGTGCTTGAAGTTCGATCT